>CAHIKZ030000468.1:730000-802500 GCA_903632075.3 Acanthosepion pharaonis | reverse complement strand
TTTAGAAGAGATGCACTCTTAATTATAAGGCTTAATTTATAACTTATTATTTATAAACTGTAATATAACTGATTTTTATTTTAACTTGATGCATTAATTTTATACCACTAAAGAACATGAACAACAAAACAACAACAACAGTAATAATAATAATATTAATAATAATAATAATAATAATAATAACATGATCCTGAAAAATTGCAAAAAAAGTAGAAATCCCAGCAAAACTTGGATACATTAGCGTAAATCTTTGGTACTGTGCGACACATTTAGATTTTTAAGGCTTTGGAAACGTACAAAGTTCACGTGGTGATAACAAATTTTCTGTAGAATTGTGGAAGACCACATTATACCTAAACCAGACAAAAGACACTGCCATTTCCAAACGCTTGAATATCTGACAGAGGATCCTTCTTTCTGTATGTCCTTAATTACCCTTTCTTTTGAAGTAACTAAAAATACAAACAAAAAAGTACTTATTCTACACAGAGGATCTCAAAATCTTTACCAAAGACGACAATGATTTGAAAGGTTGCCTCACTATTGTAAAATGTTTCAGTGATGACATCGTTATAGATTTCGGATTAGATAAATGTGCAAAAGTAACATTCAAAATACAGAGAATTAGAAAAACACAACAAGTAGATCTAGATTTTGTCACAAAGATTAGGGAATTGAAACAAGAAAACTATAATAACTTAAACTCAGGAATCAGCAAAGGAGATGGAATAAAGCATACTTAAATGGGGGAGAAAGTAAGAAATGAATACGAGGGCAGTGTGTATCTGGTATTAAAATACTAAGTAGAATTCCTTAAACATAATATCAGTTACAAACATTTTAGCTGTCCCTGGGGTGCAAAACATTTTTAACTTCCTTACATGGACCATACTTGACATTAAGTAAATGAATATCAGAACAAGATAAACTTGCCACCGCATGCAGGATACTAATGCCGATGTTGATGGTCTCTATGTTTCCAGATCCGAAGGAGGCAGATGTTTACTTCAACTAGAACCAAAACAACTGGTCTTCAAATAAACCTAAAGACTAAAGAAGACTGGATGATGATCTGCGTCAAAATCATAAAAGAAAAAGAAATTGTATTCAGTAAAACTTTAATAAAGCCAACCAATTCAAAATCGAATTTCAAAATGTGGAAGATGTGAAAATATTCTATAATGAACTATTCTTTCTCTTACCAGAGTTTCAATGATTTAACTGCCTTAACTCTTTTACGATCAGACTAAACAGTCTGTGTAACTTTGCATTATGAGAGTACCAGGTTGGCAGTATGCTGGCTGCAGATTTCGACTTGTCACTAGGAGACCGAATTCTTTGGCAACAGTCGCATGTTATCGGGATACCTGTAGTCCCATGGGTAGGTGTCCCTGCATGTATTTACGGTGGGCAACCCTGAAGACACATCATGCTCTGCTCTCAGCTACATGCTGACTGGTTTGTATTGCCATTGATGACAGACAGTGACAATTATATTGATCTTTTCCCCACTACTCAAAATATAGAAAACACAACAAAAAGAAATAGAACTAAATCAGATAACAAAAAATCAACTACCCAATCGTAGCTGTGCCATTTTCCATTGGTCGCTCACAGAACATGAATAGAAATGTATGAAATCTTTATACATCGCGATTCAATTGAAAAATCATCACCGGCTCCTAGCAAGTTTTCAACTAAAAATCCTAAAATTGATCATAATGAAATAACGGTGGTCTATCAAAACAAATATAACGATTTTTTAACTTTCGAAGCAATTATAACTACTGAACTAATTTTTAGATTACTGTATTTGCCTTCGCATAAGATTTTTTTTATTAATTTTAAATGTACGAAAATCTGCTCTGCACCTAATATAGCCGTACTAAATATGGAAGGCAATCAAGTGCTCTAACGGTAAATTAGGGCGTCGGATTAGCCTGAGTTCTCTAGGCATAAAATTAGTTACTAGTAATACTGGAAACATCAAATTATTAGAGTAAATTGTATTACTCATAATAAAATATATACAATGTATTTTACTGTTTTTTGAAATACTTGTTTCTGTTCGTGTGCATTCATTTCTTTTTCCTTTTTGCTTGTAGTAAACTACTGTTAAAATATGAAATGTTTTGCTTTGTTTGCATAAACTGTAAATATCGACAAATATTCTTTAACATTTCCTGTAATTTACCGATCGCTTTATGTCAGTTCGTTTTCTTTGCATGTACCAATATTTATTGATTCAGATATATCTTTTCTGCTTTGGTAACTTTATCTAACCTTTGAAGGTTAAAATTACAATACATTACAATATAAGGTTTCATATTCTCCTCCAGTTTACTGTAACAATATCGTATTTGCATACACAAAACTAGACACTTTTCCCTAAAAAATCGCTTTAAATTATGTCTCAGTATATGTATATGATGAAACATACTAATTTTTTTGCCACATAATCTCCTTGCGGGTGCGTCTTATGTGAGAGTGCCTGTGATGCGAAGTTTATTATGGTAAATAAAGACAACAACATATAAATTGCAGCCCAGGACAATTAAAAATTAATAACTATCCGAAATAACAAAAGAAAACGTTTAATTGTTCAAAGAATGTAACCGAAATGCTTTTTGCTTCCATTTGAGAGTAGAGATGCTTTAAAACAAGAAACGCTTACCAACTGAGGGCAGCAATTAAGAGGAAAGTCTTTGAGAAGATTATAGAACGACCCAGATACGACTGCAGTCATGAAGCCAAAGAGATATCGTTTTTTAATAGAAAAAATTATCTTTCACAATCTAGTCTTTTGTCAGGTGTGCTATAGTTATCCCGTTTACTTTTTTTTTTTCAAATTTTCATTACGGACTTATTTTCAGAAAAATGAAACCTTCTCTTTTTATCCAAGTTTTTTTTTTTTTTCTTTAATTCCTCTGCAGTTGTCGAGAGTAACGTTGGTTTTCAATATGTTGGCTGTTTTAAATAAGAGGATGTCTGTACTCAATTAGGTCAATGGTTTATGTTTCTTTTTACATTATCATTTGAAATATGATTGGGAGCGTATTGGTTGTTTGGTTCGAGGATTTAATGTAATCCCAATGCCTGTTTGATTATTCAAAGTCAAAATCACTTAACATTCGTGTCGATCGGGAGATATAGGTCGTGTTTATATTTGAGTCGATAGGAATACAGCCAATAGAACAACGGACGTTATAGGGTGGGGGGGAAAGTGGACAGTTTTAGACTGGTCAGTCAATCACCGGACCATAATACTATAGAGCATGCATTTCCTCTCCTGAAGAGAGGGCAGAGGAAAGAAAAAAAAAAACGAAACAAACAAGTACTGAAAGAAGCTGCAGTAAAAATCTGAAAAAGAATCACAAATGAAAAATGCAACAATTTGGTGATGTTAATAGGTCGCTGACTTAATGTTGTTATTGCAAACAAGGATTATTCAACCAAATATTAAATGAGATTTACTTTAATAAACGCTATTCTTTTACTATTTCCCACTTAAAAATGGCGTGGTCTGATAGGAAATGGAGTATGTTCTAAGACGTATAAACATCTTATTGTAACTACCAGGAAATAAAAGCTGAACATCTGAACTCTTGTATATTCATCTTTTGATCTTAGATCCAAATGTCTTCAGTAAAATAAAAAAGAAACAAAGTAACTGGCCTTGCTGTTCCAATACATTTGGAGGGGACTCTCTCTCTCTCTCTCTCTCTCTCTCTCTCTATATATATATATATATATATATATATATATATATATATATATATATATTTGTGTGTGTGTGTGTGTGTGTGTGTGTGTGTGACAAAACTTTACCTTATCTATGTTAATTATTTATTAGTCTAGCTGAGTAACTCGTCTATAGCGGTATTAGTTGACTTTTCCTATTGGAATCAGTATTCTAATCCCTAGTTTCGGAGGTAGGCTTGCTGCTTGCCTCTGATCTTTCTTTTTATCACTTTAGGGGCGAACGTTTCCCAATGAAATTCAACAGTTTATTGATAATTAAGTGCCTTCTGCCTCTAATAGTGACACCCTCATACTCAGTAAGATTTTTACTTCGCATGAGATAACACTAAAGCATAGTTAGAATGAGAGCATTCGCCAACAATAATGCTTCTCTTTTCTCTTAGATTACTACATGAATCGCGTTTTTCTTATTCTCTTCCTTATCTTCTTCTTCTTCTTTTACTTGCTCCTCCCTCTTTTGCTTGCTCCTTTTTCTTCTTCTTCTTCTTCTTCTTCTTCTTCTTTTTCTTACTTCTCTTTTTTTTCTTGCTCCTCATTCTTCTTCTTTTTCTTCTTCTTCTTCTTCTTCTTCTTCTTCTTCTTTTACTTGCTCCTCCTTCTTTTTCTTGCTCCTCATACTTCTTCTTCTTCTTCTTCTTCTTCTTGCTCCTCCTTCTTTTTCTTGCTCCTTTTTCTTCTTCTTCTTCTTGATCCTCCGTCTTTTTCTTACTCCTCATTCTTTTTCTTCTTCTTCTTCTTCTTCTTCTTCTTCTTCTTCTTGCTCCTCTTTCTTTGTCTTACTCCTCATTCTTTTTATTATTATTCTTCTTTTTCTTCTTTTTCTTCTTCTTTTTCTTCTTGTTCCTCCTTCTTTTTCTTACTCCTCATTCTTTTTCTTCTTCTTTTTCTTGCTCCTCCTTTTTCTTCTTGTTCTTTTTCTTGCTCCTCCTTCTTTTTCTTTTTCTTGTTACTCCTTTTTCTTCTTCTTTTTTGCTCCTCCTTTTTCTTCTTCTTCTTCTTCTTCATTTTCTTGCTCCTCCTTTTTTTCTTCTTCTTTTTCTTGCTCCTACTTCTTTTTCTTACTCTTCATTCTTTTTCTTCTTCTTCTTTCTCTTGTTCCTCCTTTTTCTTCTTCTTCTTCTTTTTCTTGCTCCTCCTTTTTCTTCTTCTTTTTCTTTTTCTTGCTTTTCCTTCTTTTTCTTCTTTTTCTTTTTCTTGCTACTAGTTTTTCTTCTTCTTTTTCTTGCTTCTTCTTTTTCTTCTTCTTTTTCTTGCATCTCCTTTTTCTTCTTCTTCTTTTTCTTGCTCATCCTTCTTTTTTTCTTACTCTTCATGCTTTTTCTTCTTCTTCTTTTTCTTGCTCCTCCTTTTTCTTCTTGTTCTTTTTCTTGCTCCTCCTTCTTTTTCTTTTTCTTGTTACTCCTTTTTCTTCTTCTTTTTTTGCTCCACCTTTTTCTTCTTCTTCTTCTTCTTTTTCTTGCTCCTCCTTTTTCTTCTTCTTCTTTTTCTTGCTCCTCCTTCTTTTTCTTACTCTTCATTCTTTTTCTTCTTCTTCTTTTTCTTGCTCCTCCTTTTTCTTCTTGTTCTTTTTCTTGCTCCTCCTTCTTTTTCTTTTTCTTGTTACTCCTTTTTCTTCTTCTTTTCTTGCTCCTCCTTCTTTTTCTTACTCCTCATGCTTTTTTCTTCTTCTTCTTTTTCTTGCTCCTCCTTCTTTTTCTTGCTCCTCCTTCACTTCTTTATAAATATATATAATTATTTAAATTTGATGAAGTCATTATGTAATTGTTTTTCTTTACATTGTTCGATCAGTGAACACAAGACCCAATTATCACTCACAGTAAATGATTACTGAGCGAGATAATTTAAGGGAGGAGAATGGACGGAATAAAAGCGCATATTATGATTAGTATGTCTAGGATAGATATCGGTGGAAACTGAACATGACGAGACCAACTTTGTCAAGGAAGTATCCTCTCAGGAGTCTGTTCCACAAAGTAAATGTTCTTAGAAAAAAATAACATTCTGATTGGAACATACTCCTTAACATAGAAATACAAAGGGAATGGATATAATTTACCAATCGTGCACATGGCATAGCTGGCTCTAGGTTGAAGGTCTGAACTGGTTGAATATCAGCTATAATAATAGCGATAGAGTATTGAAAATCTTGCAACATATCGTCTTTAGGATAAGGGCTGTAGGGTGGAGAATATTTTATTACCCACAACCACGCGTAATGACGTTTGAAATCTGTCGCCGCTAGACAATAAGGAGTGGGAAGCATCACCCTACAATACTTCATTCTGATCTGTCTCATGTAAAGACTGAGAATAGCAGCAGGATTTATGTACAATTTTGAGCGATTCGAGGAACTGTGCTTTTCCCAGCATCTTTTGTGATGGTACAAATATACGTGATTCATTTTAGTTAGGGAGTGTGTTCAAGACATAATAATACAGGTTAAGTGTCAGATCGTTGTTGACGAAATGTTACTAGCTTTATTTTGGAGACAGTGAATGTTACCAACCAATCCTTATTCAGCTTTTCCTTCGAAACAAATGGATTAAAAACATTGCGATCGCCTCGGATGCAAAGCCAAAGAGACTATGAATGGTGAATGCAGGTCGATGCTGATATGGTACAAAGTAAAGCTGAATAACAGACATAAACAAAGAATTATATAAAATCGACATGAATACTGAAGAAAGATTGGTGCTGAAATATTAAAAAATTGACTAACATAAACAAAGAATTACTAAAATCCACACGAATGTTGAAGAGAGGTTGGTTTTGAAATAGTAGAAAATAAAGTTAAATAACATACATAAACAAAGAACTACATAAAAATCACATGAATGTTTGAAGGCGGGGTTGGTGCTGAAATGGTAGATGCAGTTAAATAACATATATAAACAATGAACTATATAAAAATCTACAAAAGTGTTTCATTCATCAAAGAAATATTTTCAAATGCAAGAGATAAAAGGAAATGTAACACTTAATGTCAAGGCAAATTAAAAGTGCAGAGATGGGGTCGGATATGTACAGTGCAAAAATGAACTTCATACGGGAACTGAAACGCAAATGATAAAGATAGTAAATCGAAACATGTCCCAGTAACACCTTTATTTTTGTATTTTATCTCACTTCTCGATACTTTGATTCTTTTAGAACGGAGTTATCATTTTCTTATCATAAAACATCGCTGTTACTTGTCTTCTAGTATGTCTACAACATAAGGAAAGTGTCGATAACAAATATTGAAGTCTAAGATATAGTGTTGATCAAATTCTCAAAGGATATTGTTTCAAAACAACTCATCTATTTAAAAACCAAAAAAATAAAGCTACATTTAATCATGTTTCAATTTACTTATACTACTCCTTCGGACATGTCCCTCCTGGGTAAGACGTTAATCTACATCCGCGTCCTGGGTAAGACGATAAACTTCTTCCAGCATCAAAACCTCTAATCAGGAGATTCTGAGGAGCGTGGAACCACCTCTTAATTGCTGGTGTTCACAAGTTCAGCCTGACACGGGGCGGTACCATCTGTTATGGTCCCAGCTATGGACAAATAGTTAACTATTACTAGCAATAATCTTTTGGAAAAATTATTACCAGCAATACAATTTTGAAGGAAAAATATTAACAGAAACAGATTTTTGACAAAACAAAATATTACCAACAATAAAGAATTTTTGTCGGCATTGAGTAGCCTATTGGGGTTGGTGTGCCGTGGGACAAAATAAACCAATCTAATCTAAACCAAAGAAGACATATTCTATTCATACGAATCTATCCTAAAAATGTTTTCGGCATCAAATAATCCATTGAGGTTGATATGCCGTAAAACAAAATAAACCAAAACAAATCCTTCGGAATGTATATTTCTTTGTCGAAATTACTTCAGGTTTTAACGAAGATTTTGCGGTGAAAATATTTTGGTGACTTTGAAACTGTTCGTAAACTATTAGTGTCTTGAATGAAAATTCTTTTATAGCTTGAAACTTTTCTTTATGTATAATTATTACTATAGTGTTTTTCATAATTATCTGCATTTATCCTGACACTGACATTAATATTCAATGGTATATAATTTTGCAGCCGACAATAATTGAGCGAAAGTTTACTCCTACCAATTTCTGTCCGCCTCGCTATGCAAACTAATTATTTACATAAAGAACAATATATTTAGTCCTGCTTTCTCGTAAGTCTAATAGCGCTCCAAATTCATCCGTATAAATTCCTGTTAAGATATTGGTGTTAATTTAATTGTTCTCCTAGAACGCGCATTTCTCATTGTGATATTTAATTCAATGTAGGAGTTATTTTTTTTTTATACCTTCCATCACGATTCTTAATATTATGGAGTTTTTCCTCTCCGTTTATTTTCGTTTCATTCAACATTTTCGAATATGAAATTTTGCGTATTTCGAGAAAAATATTGGCTATCCATACAGTTCTGTATTCTCCACGGTTGTAGAAATACTTTAGGCAATATGAATTATTTTTGCAGTGCTTAAGTCACGTCTGCTATACATTGTATAATTCGCCATGAAAATCCATCTGCGCCAAATCTTTCATCATTTTACCACGTATTTTTGTCACATAATTATAGGACAGATAATTCGAACTTATATTTATGAAATATGGGCTAATGGCCTTAACATCAATTCCGTTATTATTATTATTATTATTATTACAACTTTTCCGTTGCTGTACGCTCCGACCTCCTTCAGTTTGATACCATATTCCCTGATTATCCAAATCAAAAACATTTGAACGAGGCCAGAGAGTACAACAACTGAAATGTTGTGATAATAACTCTTGTGGGGTCCCCGTCTAAAGAGTCTATAGTGAACTCTTCCCGCCTACTATAAGATTAATAGGAGAGAAAGCCTTGGGGGAACAGTGCTCCAGCACATTCAACTCTCAAACTGTCTACCCCGGCAGAGAGGAACCCGGAATATCTTTGGCCGAGCCTACGGGCTCGGAGAACGCACGTTAACTCGGCCTTGTACGTCATGCATCCCTCGTGGGGAGTGTTAAATATTAACAGTCTACCAGATTGTACGAAGTTCGAGCAGAGAGGAACCCAGACGAGGTTTTGCAGGAGGGCAAAGTTTCGTCCGGGGATATAGACAGGCTCGGACGCGCTTATGCGGGTTTTCCGGGAATATATTTGGCCGAGTCTACGGGCTCGGAGAACCCACGGGAAACTCTGCCTTGTGCCACATACATCTCTCGTGAGTGGGACTGTTAAATATAACAGTCGAAATGATTGTTCATTACTGTCAAATTCTCTGCCTTGAACGAAGAGGTACCCGGAGGAAGTTTTGTCCGGGGCGGTAGACAGGACCTGAACCAGTTTATACGGGTTCGAAGGGAATACTTTTTGTCGAGCCTACGGGCTCGAGGAACCCACAATAAATCCGGTCTTGTGCCACACATGACCCACGGTTGGAGGGGGACGTTAAATCTAACATTGCTCCAGCAGATTCAAATATCAAAATCTCTTCCCCGGCAGAGAGGAACCCAGACGAGGCTTTGCCTAAGGGCAAAGTTTCATCCAGGAAAGTAGACAGGCACTGAACCCATTTATGCAAGGGTGGGGGCTGTTAAATATTAACAGTCGTATAGATTGTTCTACCGACGCTGTAACAATTCGCAGCTTCTGTCGAACTCTCTGCCAAAGGCAGAGAAGAACCCGTACGAGGCTTTGCCGAAGTTTCGTCCGTGGAGGCAGACAGACCCGGAACCCTTTATGTGGGTTCTACGGGAATAATTTTGGCCGGGCCTATGGGCTCGGGGAACCCACAGTAAACTTGTGCCACATACATCCCTCGTGGGAAGGCCTGTTAAATATTAACGATCGAATAGATATCTTCCATCTGTGCTGGTCAAACTCTCTGCCTCCGAGCAGAGAGGATACCCAGACGAGGCTATGTCGACCCCGTTTTATACGGGGTCTATGGGAAATTTTTCACCGAGCCTACGGACTCGGATTGCCCGCATTAAACTCGGCGTTGTGCCGCATCCCCCCTCGTGGAAGGTGGCGGGCTGGTAAATATAATAGTCGAATAGATTGAATGCTGGGTCAACCGACACACACTCACTAGTCTTGTAATACTCTTCTGTTATACTTACTGTTTGATATATGATATATCTGCAACACTTGTTCTCTTATTTCTTTAACCATTTACTTGGTCACAACAATAACAATAATAAAAATGAGAATATTAGCCCGAATGTATATAATGTAAAAAAATAATAATTTCATATCGTAGAATTTCAGACAAATTAAGTTTTCTAATTTTACATTGCAAAGAACAGCCTAATTGGCAGATAGCTATATCTTTCATGATTGTTGGAGTTTGCAAGCAGTAATCGATGCTCACGTCAATCTGGATGAATTTGACATTAATTAAGATCGTTTTGATGGCATGAATTTCAAAAAGAATTTGTTTCTTTATTTGGATCGATAATGTTTTAAAAATAAAACGTTTGAAGTTATGGGAAAGTTAATGGTGTCATGAAGACCCTGAATCGATAAAATGAATCTTTATCATTGTTTGCTCATTCGTCACTTTTTAGCGATAGAAATGCCACATTTTATTGAGTTTTATTTTGACCGTTTCCATCGATTTGTGATCTGAAATTTCCATCTTATCCTCTATTGCGCAATTCCTTTAACTAATGTTGATATGCTTGCAGAATATTTTCTGGAGGATTCCCTTTTTTTTCAAAGCGCTCTCCTTAATTTCAAATTTTCAAAATTTCAATTAGAAAGGAAATCTTTAAAATGGAATGCTATTCATGTACAAGTAATTGCGATCATTTGAAATTTACTTCAGCAAGAACAAGTTAAAACATTTCTCAACAATAAAATAAAGTAAGACAGTATTTTTGCGATCAATTATTTTTTAATGAAGGAATATTTTAATCACTAAAATCTAAAATATACTGGATAACTCTCGATTTTCAATATGAATGATTTCCAGTTTGTATTTTTTTTTTCGAATATTTAGATATTATTGATTTTTATTATGAAAGAAATCTTGATGTGGGCCCATTATAAAATTCTTTAGCAAATACAAGCCTTTCTTTTTGACGGTATGATGTTTTTGAATTTATATAAAATAAATAACAATAAATACTCTTTTAATCACGTATCGTGATTCCCGTAAAAGAAAAACGAAATAGAAATCGTTGGGCAATTTCTACCAAAGTAAACTAATTTTCTGTTTATTTTCCATTTCTATGCAATTAAGAAACGATTGAAGCTGACTTGATTCGGATCCTTGCAGCCAATGGGAGAATATCAAAAGAGTTATTGAAATATTGCACAGTCGGGTTTTGTAATTACATGTCTCAAAGTAAATATACACTGAGTTTCATATTATGAACCACATCATGTCTTATTGATATAGAAAATAAATTTCTCACTCTAATCTACATTTTATTTATAAAATCATATAGGATAAAATAAAGAACAAATAGGAAACGTTTATCAATCTAACACGTTCCACTTTTCTTAAAGCTTCACCAGAAAATGAGATATGGAAAAAAAGAAGAAATGCATTCTGGCATTTTAGCTTTTGTGTAGTTTGATTTTCATTGGTCAGTCACGTTTCATATGGATTCTACTTGTTGCATTAACATCAGTATACTTTTTGGCGTTCAAATCTATACGTGATATATAATATATATATATATATATATATAAATGATGTATACATATATATGTAGACTTCGGTTTGTTTTAGATAGCTGTAAGAAAAATGTTGCTATATGTATTGAGGGAGCTCTATTTGGAAGTCCCAAATTAACAGGCATTAATTTGAAGCTGTTGTGTCGAAACATGAATTTGTAGCGTTTTCCAATAGATGAGATTTAACACGTGATTTCAGCTCAGACTTGACAGAAATTTTGACATATAGACATATACTGAAAGGTAAGCAAGTCTTTCTATGCGATTCATTTGCGAGTTGTGAATTTTAGGTTAAAACTGAAAATAGATGAGAATGTCTTTGACGAGCTTTTATATCCGGAAATTGCTGTACAAACTGCTGGATATATGTGACATATATGGAAATGCTACTGCAGGTGAGAGTAAGGTTCGCAAGTTGCCAACTAAATTCAGAAATTGTAAGTTTGAACTGAAGATCGATAATGTAGTTCATGATGATGATCAAATTTCCCATGACGTGGGGCATCGGTGGGATACCCAAAAGATTTCACACAAGTAATTTGAAGAATTTGAAAGCACTTGGATACCTGATTCATCAAATCTTTGAATACTGTAAAAGGATTTGATCTTCATCTTTTATCCTCTATTCGCACGTGACAAAAGAAATCCACGCATATTTGAAAAGAACGGTAAAAAATGATAGAAAATAGATTGCTTAAAATAAGGTGAAGCAGAAGACGTCTTGGGAAACGTTACTTTTAACCACTACAAAAAACCGGTCTATATCTGAGTTGTGTCTCTGGAACGAATGGTAGGCCAGTGAGTATTACGAGCACTCTTTCGTAAAATCAAATGTTGTAGACAGAAAAAAATACTCTTCCCTGTGTCTACAGATTTAAGGCAGCAATCACCCATAAGAATTGGCCTATGGAAATGATGACATCTTCCTTCTAGACAAATCCACACATCAAGTCATATTGCAATTCCGTCATAAATTGGCACAGCTTGGCTTGGATGTCTTACTATTCTTTTCCTGTAGAGAGAGAGAGAGAGATCATTTCACCCCAAGCAAGGTAATAAAATCAAGAAACTGTAGGGAGTACTGTGTGTTGACTAATATGAAAAAAAAACTCTATTAAGAAAAGAACGAGAACATTAAAAGTACAAAAATTAAGAAGACAGTAGGTAACGATTGACATTGCTTTTTAAGTTTTGAATATCAAAGTTGACTGGAAAGCAAGAATCCGGAAGAGATTTCCACGAGCAATAAATTCGATAGAAGAAATTGTTAACATAGTAATTACGGTTCCCTCTAGCCATTCCAACTCTAAAATAGTGAGACATTGCCCCCAATCTAGTACTGCTTCTTAAATTCATAAAAATCTAGACACCATAGAGTAAACTCATCAGAACACCGAGTATATATAGAAAAGGCACAAGGAATCTACGTTTCGACGCTGTGAAAGCATACCTAATTCACCTGACTTTTCCATCCGTACAAAACTCTCTGAATGGGAAGAACTTATGTTCTCTTGAAGCTTGTAAAAAAGGCATAAACTACTTTATCATCGAGAAAGACACCAAGTTTTGAAGAATGAAAGCATTAAGCTATCTCAAAGATGTCTAAAGGTACTGGGAAAATATGATTTTTTTAAAGCGTTTCACCCCAAGCAAGGAGGGAAGCCACTATCACTCAAGGGGTTACAGAGAATTGGAGCGAGAGCAAATAGGAGTGATAGAGGAAAGGATGAAGAGAAGGATAAGTGATAGATCAAGGCATCTGGAGACGTCGATTGACGTTACATTTTAATAGTTGGAGATTATAGCTCTCAGGGAAACAGGAAAAGGGGAAGGTGTTCCACAGGCGAGAACTGAGAGACATGAAGCTATTGGAGTAGAAGAGACGACTACATTTAACAGTTTCTACATTGAAAGGATGAAAGCGTGATGCCAGCCTAGTTGAACGCTTAAATTCATGAAGTCTGGGAACCAGCGAAAGCATCTCATCAGAGCAGGTACCATGAATGTATTTTTAAAAAGACAGAGGGAGGCGACAGCACATCTGTTAGAGAGCGACTGCAGACAAGAAGCCAGATCAAGGCCAATTACAAATCTACGTATAAATATATAGATATTATTTGTGAATTTCAGTTTAAAACGCTACGAATTTTTTTTTCCTCTGAACACTTTGGAGAATGTCTGTTAGCAAGCATGGATTCATGCGTGATAAAGTTAGGTTCAGGAGATTTCAGCGCTTATTTGTGTTCCATGACCCTAGAAGATGTTATAACAAAATCTGTTTTGTCAAGTTATGAAGTTGGTACAGTAAACAGATATCAACAGGCATAAGATTTCTCCTTGTAAAGAAACTGACGAAATACATTATATCGATCATTAAGATTTCGTTAAAACACATGCATACCACAGATCGAATGAAATGGTAAGCATAGTGTATGAGAACAGATTTTTCAACCGTTTTCAGTAACTAATACCGTTATACAATTGATGGACGAGGGAGGTGGAAGAACACAGACAGGATAGTTGTTGGTTGCATCCAAAGACCAAATAGCTGACGATGAGAGCTGCTATTCAAGTATTCATACTTGGGAAAAGACTGACCTGGGGAAGAAATCAACATTATCTACCAAGTGTTTGAAAAACAGAAAATATGATCGGGAATTTTGATGACAGAAGTGTTGGCATCAATGCTGAATCTACCATAAAAATGTGTAATTGGTATATATAAAACACTTCAAAACCTCAGTGTATGAATCATTTATAACAAATCTAGTAGAGAAGATAAGTAAATTGATCATAGAATAGGCTTGCACTAGGATGGAGTTTCACCCCACACAGCAGATTGCTTAGAAAAAAACATAACTCTTTTCATGTTATTAAATAGCCTACTCCTATCAGTGCTTTCATGTGGATGTCATGCATGGTGACAGAAATATCTAAACTGCTAACTGTATATAATTGATTTTTATCAATTATTAAAAATGGCTTCGGGCAAATGAAGCATGTAAGTCATAATGATCACCCTCCCCCTTTGAAACTTGTTGCACAATGACTTCTACCAAATAACTAAAACTACATCATATGCGCACTTTCGACAGCAGCAACAGCTAAAATGGATGATACAAAGGATGACGTTCCACATTACTTCAAATAAAATGCGATAACAATTAATGAACTTGAGAAATCTCTAATCCTTAAACATGGTTTTACCAGAATTATTTTATTTACCGACAGCAGCAGTGACTGCTCTTCCAAGGAATTTTGAGTGTTTCCTCATAAGAAAACAGCTAAGATTATACCATTCTCGGTAAAGATGTCAAGAAAATGAAGTTGCTGAGATGTTCGGATATAATTGCATAGTTTGCAATCTTGGAATCAAGGATCCAAGAGTTTGGCACACTATCAAAGACTTTATGCTCATCTATCCAAGCTATTCTACGATTTCTACATCTTTTGTTTTGCATTTTCCAGGACTATTTTATTTATTAGTAGTTGAATATTATTTACATCGAGAAGGAATTAAGTACAGTTCGTCAGCAGAGACGTTATCAATTTATTTTTTGAACAGACATATTGCTGCCTTATATATATATATGTTTTTATCTTCTGTTCCACTCGCTTTTGGTAGGAGATAAATAATACCTTCAGTGATCCATTCTGGAATTTCATTGGGCTTATTAATTTGCACTGCGCAAGAGTTTTACGGTTTGATGACAGATGATAGATCTAAAAGTGGTGTGCCTTGTCATTTTCTGGGGATTTCCATATTGAGGATTTTGTTACAGCTTGCCTAATATTAATCTGGGTTATACTTGTCCATTCTCTCACGTGTTTATCCTTCAGTCTTTATTTTTCTCGTTTTATCAACTCTTAATTGGGATTATATTCTTTTGGGTTGCCCCAAATATTCTCCCACAATGCCTGCACTTCTGCAATAGATATTGGCTTATTGAATTTGATAACTGATTTTACAATTTTTATGTGAAACTTATTGATGTCCGTTTGGAATATAATATTTGTCGATAGAACTTACAACGCTTTTCATATCGTCTTGTTCTCTGTGACTTTAAATGGTGTTTAGTTTTAAGTATTTCCTTGGTTGATGGAATTTCATTGACTGCTTTCATTTTTTTTATATCTGCTTGATCTTCTGGCTTTTCCGTGTTGGAACTACTGTCCCTAATTTTGCCTTCCATTTGGGCTCTTTTTCTCATGTTGTTTAATCTTTTATTTGATATCAATTCTTTCAGCAGCTGTTAAAGTTGTAGCATATATGGCATTATTATTATTATTATTATTATTATTTTTTTTTTTTTTTTTTTTTTCTTTGATTTCTGGCGTTTACACATTTCTTTCCGGGTCCCGCCCAGGGACCTAAGGTTAGAAATAGCGTCATGACACTTTCACTGACAAAAAAAAAAAAAAGAAAAAGATTAAATAGATAAAGCCCTTCGTAAGGTGTGGGCTGTACTTGTCAGAACAATTTTCTGTATCTCCTTGAGGCATCGACTTCCAGGAATCCCTTCAATTAGTCTACTGGAATCTTTTCCAACCAGTCCTAGGGCTCCAACTACAACAGGGATTGTTGTTGTTCCCATATGCCACATTTTCGCGATTTCTATTTCAAGGTCCTTGTACTTTGACAACTTTTTGAATATCTTCAAAGATACATTGCAGTCGGCAGGGACTGCCATATCAATAAGGAGGCACCGTTTTTGTTTGTGGTCTTTAATAACAATATCTGGGCGGTTGGCCTTGATTGTTCTGTCAGTGTGTATTGTGCAGTCCCATAGAATTGTAACAGGTCCTATCTCCGTAACCGGGTCTGGGTGGTGTTCATACCTGTTTCTTTCAGTTTTCTTCCCGTAGAAGTTGCAGATTTTCCAGTGCAGATATTGGCCCACTCTGTCATGTCGGATTTTATATTCAGTGGGTGCCAACACCGTACAACCTGCTACAAGATGATCAATCGTTTCTGGATATTTATCACAGAATCTGCATTTTGGGCTGACACAATATTTTAGTATATGTGCTTGATAATTCCGAGTTAGCAAGCATTGGTCCTGCGCAGCAAGGATAAAACCTTCAGTTTCCGCTTTCAACCCTGCACTACGTAGCCACTGATGGGTACGGGTTTTGTCTACGTCAGCTTGTTTGGTACGGGCAGAGTATTAGCCATGAAGCGGTTTATCTTGCCATCGCTTCTGTAACTGGTCTGTTGCATTCGTCTTAGCTATCTTTTTTTAGGTATTATGCAGTTTCAGCCGGTGTATTGTGCTGTAGTTGCATCTCTACGCCCATTTGGAACTCCATTTTGAATTTGTTGGCTTCCTTCATTACGGAGTAGAGACGCTTACTACTTTCATGTTCCTTGACGCACACCATCATCCAGTCTTCTGTAGTTTCCAAATATCTTTGGAAGCCAATTGTTGTAGTTTTGTAGGACAGTTCTAGTTGAACTAATCCTCTGCCTCCTTCGGATCTGGACACATACAGACGGTCGACATCAGCTTTGGGATGATGCATGCGATAGCAAGTGAGTAGCTTTCTCGTTTTGGCATCCAGTCGCTTAATTTCAGCTATGGTCCAGTTAAGGCATTAAAGCTGTATTGCACCACAGGGACAGCCAATGTGTTTATGGCTGATATCCTGTTTTTTGAGTTCAGCTCAGTATTTAGTACCAGACGTACACGCCTGTAGTATTCTTTTCTTATTTTTCCATCATTTGGGGGTGTTGTATGCCACCTCCATCTCTAATTCCTAGGTACTTATAAGCTTCACCATGCTCCAGTTCCCTAATCTTTGTGACAAAATCTAAATCTATTAAGGGTGTTTCTGTAATTCTACCTTTCTTGAAAGTTACTTTTGCACATTTATCTAATCCGAAGTCCATACCTATGTCGTCACAATATTGAGGAGGCCTTTCAACTCATTGTCGTCTTTGGCAAAGAGTTTGAGATCATCCATGTAGAGTAGGTGATTGAATATTTTCTTATTTATTTTGTAACCATAGCTACTGTTGTTCAGTTCATGTGTAAGAGGGATTAATGATAAACAAAACAGAAGGGGTGACAGAGAATCTCCTTGAAAGATTCCACGTCGGATACTCAGACGGTTGGATATGGCAGTGCCCCCGGTGTGACTAAGGTATAGTTTGGTGTTCCACATTCCCATGCTGTGCTTTAGGAAATTTAATACCACAGGGGAGACTTTGTACATTTCCAAAGTCTTAAGGATCCAAGAATGTGGAACACTATCAAAGGCTTTACGATAATCAATCCTACGCTGCACTTAGGTTCCTGCGTCGTCTCCTGCAATTTTCCAGGATCATCTTATTTATCAGAAGTTGATCCTTGCAGCCATATGAACCTCTTCTGCATCCCTTCTGTTCGAGCGGGAGAGTGCTGTTTGTTTCGAGAAAGGAATAAGTACGGTTCGTCAATACAGACGTGATCAACTTATACGTTGTGGAGAGACATGTTATCGGTCTATAATTTTTCGGGTTGTCTGTTTCAGTTGTTTTTGGTATGAGGTATGTCCTACCTTCAGTAATCCATTCCGGGGTTTCATAGGGATTATTTACAAGCGTTATTATTATTATTATTATTATTATTATTATTATTATTCGTGTATGTTATGTTTCCTGCTTTGAATCCTGTAGAGCCGGGTCCAAACTATGGTCCTTAGGCCTTATAGGAAAATTGTCATTCAATTGATATCAATTTCCTTAGTATATGGCATGATCCTAGTTAGGGCGATCTTCTTGGTAACTTGTATGTTGATGTTTCCTGGGAGAATCATAGTAAAATTTTCCATTCCTTTTATCACGAGGCCCAGTGCTCCGATTACTATTGGTAAAGTCTCAGTCTTCATTCCACAACTCCTGTTAATCTCGATTTCCAGGTCTTTGTATTTGAACAATTTCTCGATCAGTTTTATGGAGGTGTTTGTTTCTGATGGTACTGCTAATAAGCATACACTTTCTGCATATCTTGTATTTTATGATCATATCAGGTCTGTTGACTTTTATTTCCTGTCAGTTTGAATTGGCATGGCCCAGAGGATAGTTACATCGTTTGATAACACCAGGTCTATGGGATCTTCTTCTTCTTCTTCTTCTTCTTCTTCTTCTTATTATTATTATTATTATTATTTAGGAAATCTACCTTATCTATTTATTATTATTGTTGTTATTATTTATAGTATTATTGTGACATTTTAGAGTCGATAAATTTGCTTCTATATCCAGAGGCTGGAAGATAAAATGTCACTTGGGAGACTCATACATATGCTAGTATGTTCGATCCATTGATTCTGAATACATTTTGACTGATATATCCATTCCACTGAGAGGCTAAAGAATATTTTTTCATGTCACAGAGATAAGAATTAATGGCGGGTACTCTAAAAAACAAACCGTAATTTGAAAGTAAAAAAATCATTAACAAATAGAAACATATCATTTTCTATCACCTAATTTGTTAGCCACATGCAAAATTGGAGTGAAATATCTTTCTTTATTTGTATTCATTGTGGGCTTTTTATATCACTTCCAACATAATTATTCTTGCAAACTGCATATTAAATTCTATACGATAAATCCATTGACTTTTGATCCAAACGAATAAACTTTATTTTATGTGTATATATTTATATATATATATATATATATATATATAGAGAGAGAGAGAGAGAGAGAGAGACAGACAGAGAGAGACAGAGAGAGAGACAGAGACAGAGAGAGAGAGATTATATTTCGAAATATCATTTTTAATACGCCGAGATTATTCCGTTTCTTCCGAAGTAAACTCGATGATTATGTCTAAAGTGAATTTACCATTGCTACTACTCATAAAACCTAGAGAAACGATAGTGCTACTCTGACGTGTCAAAGGTTTCGTGAGAAAATTATTTAATGGCAATGATAGGTAGCACTTTTGTATTTAACGTCTTGGAAACGCACAAATCAATATGGTGATTTTCTAAGGATAGCTTAGATGTGTCACAAGGCTAGATGTATTAGGTACCCAGTGAAAATCAAACTCAATATTCAGCCGTAAGTGATCTAGCTAGATAGGCTTGCTAATCATTACAACACGTTGAAGTATCCAATTGCACTGAACGATATGAGTTGTGACGAAACACCTGTTGAGGCAATATGAAAGCTGCTCCCGGCAAGAAGACGTCACTTATCAAAGCATCATAAACGAATAGTGTATTACTTTTCTAAAGTTCTGAATAAATTTGATATCCATCTATTTATATTTTTACCTGTGTATAGGAATTAACTGGCGAATGTATTATCGTCAACCGTGGCCAAGGTAGTAAATGAATACGTGTACTTAATGATCGGGACGAGAGGCATTTAGCGAGAAATGTTCTGATATTGGCTATAATCGCATGCGCATAAAAACGCGGGAAATGCCACACGTATATCCATTGAGCTTTCTTTCTAGTGGAACAGATACGAGTAACTTCGACAATTTGACTTTGGGAAATTGCATCTAATCTAGTATTTCTAACGAAAAATACTGACAGCAGCCCCAAATTAACAGGTAAAAACGAGGTGTTATGTACAAGATAGAAATTAGAAGACAACTGAAAATTAGAATTAAACATAAATAACCGAAATATCTGGGAAAAATGAGGAAAGGTGACTTAGAGAATTTACTACTCACAGAACATTTTGAAAAGAAAATAAGCAGAGATAAACAGTGACTAACATAATTAATTTTGTTAACTAATTTTCTTGATAAAATCCAAAGAAGTATCTGCAATATTACTGGGCGTGATCTGGCATCCCACATTCAATCACTTGCCTACCGTCGTAACGTAGCTTTCTGAGACTTTTCTATAACTCATAGTAAATGATGAACTTTCCTCTATGAAACCTAGACTTTATGAATTTAAGCGCACTCCCATATATTACAGTTGAAGTGGTTAGATGTAACCGTAAGTTCTATGCTAACAGTTTCTTCTATCGCACATCTCGCTTGTGGAACGCTATTCCGGCTTTTGGCTTTCCAGTCAACTTTGATCTTCAAAAATTTATATGCAATATCAATCTGTCTTCTGTTCTTTTATTTTTCTCTATCGCTAATATTTTCCTTTCGTTTTCTAATATTCTTTCAGACTCAGTAACCTTCCTTGCGTGTTAGTGGCTTTATTGCTTTCTTTGGGGTGAAATGATTTGTTTAAAATGTGCAAAAGTAGATCAAAGACAAAGCGAACTGGTAATTGGCCAAACGTTACTTCATACAACAAAAGGCAAGAAGATGTGGAGAAGGATGATCATCCACGTACTGAAACGACAGGTAAAAGAAGATTTGTTTCGTACTTAGTTTGAAACAAAAATGAAATAAACTGAAATCTATCGACATTTTATCATCCCTCTTTATCGGTGGTCATGGCTCTCCACAGATTCTGTTTCTTTATGATCTACTCAACTGAAATGCAATATCAGTCCTATCACAGAAGTAGTTAACACTGAAGAAGTCCCTCGGAGATGAGGAGAAAACTCGAAGCATATTAAAGGTGGTGATACTGAAGGATGCTAAGAATACCATAGACGGAACATGTAAAAACGAAAAAATATTAAGGAAAGTGGAAAAAAGAACACATACTCAATATCAAAAAGACAGCAGACATTTATTCGAAACATTATTAGGAAGGAGGGCTTGGGAAACTTGACATTCACTGGACATACTGAAGGCAAAAATGACGATGGCACAGTGGGTCATCGAACTGACGAGATTTTGTAAATGGTTGAAAGAAGGGAAATAGTCAAAACACAAAGACCACAAAGGATAGGATGTTGTGGAGAGCATTTACCTCCAGCTTCCTGAAGAGACAATGCACCCAGAGGAAGATTATCTACAAATGACCATATTTGTTTTGCAAAAGATAATAGTGTTTTCTAGTTGCCTATACACGACAGTTTTGGGGGGTTTGTTTTTAATATATATTCTGTTTTGTCTTTCATTTTGCTGGCATCCCCATAATGTTAGAGAGCTCAGTCAACCTTGTTATTTATCCCATAGTTGGGAGGAAATATATGAATATATACCTTTCTCTATGTGAAGATGTAAACTTAGTTTTCACTTTCTGCGCCGTTGGTCGTACTGCTACCCCCATATCTAAAGTTCAGTACGATATTCTAATAATTGCATTCCTCATCAAAAATAGTGATAATCCTTATTAATTTTTTATTCTCGTAATCATTCTATGATTTATGTTTTCGTTTTTTTTTTGCCTATACTATTTAAGATGTTAGAATTTAATTTTTTTGTGTCGAGATACTATTACTGTCTTCGATAAACAGATATTATTCGGTCGTCTGTTCTGATGGCTGACCTCCGTCTGCAACGGTATTGTTCACTGAACTAGATTTACTGTTTCAAGTTTAATGTATTGACTATTGTTAACGCTGAGATATTTTGACAGCAATCGTAGGAACTGTTCTCTTATATTTCTCGCCTCTGTTTGCTCGTTAGTTAAAAGGGATTGCCTATATTTTCAACATCAGCATCGCTTTTACATTTTCCTTTAAGAATTTGCCTTAAGGATCGGCTGATTTATTTAACGCATTCTACGTAGTAGTCGTATTTTTCTTTTCTTTTTTTCATTCTCGTTAGAAATGCAAGCGTGATTTTTAAATATTCTTTCGTGTTTATTTGCAGAAAATAAACTTTGAAGTAAATATATATTTTTCACCATATTTGATTTAAACTTGTCATTGACTTCTCCCATTCGCTAGTTAATAGTTTAATTTTTATTTCATTAATCTTTCGGCTTTTGTTAAATTTTCTGTATTTTCACATTTCTCTTCCATTGAGTTATTTTTGGTCTTGATCAACATGAATCGTTTTTATTTGTTCTAATTTCATTTTCATTCTTAAATATTCAAAGAACTGAGCGTCGACTTATATGCTTCTCGAATTTCCTCGTCATCGCTTTTATCACATGATATAACTTTATATTTAAAAGATTCTTTTTACTACTAACATTTCTACTATTATTACTATAACTACATTGGTGTCCAAAAACAATAACGCTATGAATTATAAGTCAACAGCGTGCGACTAAGTTTGTATGGTAGGAAGCTAATTCGAGAATTAGTTTATCCTCTGTTCTCTCAGAGCGCATGTCTTTAATAGTGCCTTTCCACGATTATTTAGAAAAACTGGCAGGGATAAAATTTAAGTTCCCTATTAGTTTTTGCTTTATAACATAGCATAAATTGTCGCCATTTGCATCATTATTTTACTCAGTAATGCTAATCATTAATTTTCGCACGGCATTATTACAAGTGATGAAAAATGTATTTTCATGCCAAGAGAAAACTAAAAATATATTGCACATTACAAAATGAAAAGTCAATATCAGCGAAACCCCTACTCTAGGCAGAGAGAAACTTACTTTCAGGCTATTAGAATATGAAAGATCTCGTTTATCACAAGGTGGAGGAATCTGGAAGAATCATCCTTAAATAATGAAATTAGTGATGGCACCAAACCTGAATCCATCATAAAAAAATTAGCATGTAGAATTAGTAAATATTAAACATTTCAGATATATTGGAGTATGTTTTAGTCATAACATTTTTTTTTACAGGACTAGCAGCATGGCCCGGCGTTGCCCGTGCTTGATTCATACAGCAATCGCTATCACGTGAGTTAAAATATTTTTGCACTTTCTTGCCTTTAAAGGAGTGCCCTTTGCCGTGCTGATGTTGCTACATGCCTTACTTCTTGCCTATGTTTACACTGCGAATTTTTCTAAGCTCTATACTAAACATTAAATCTGTTACGAAAAAAGAACTAAACAAAATGAATACAAAAGTATCAGCTTTAAAAAAGGACTCGTAACTGGAAAAACCGAATGAAAAAAGAATATTAACAACAAATACTTTTTCACACCCAATCCAGTTCTTCGAAATCAGAATCAACGTTGAGTTTAAGCAAGTGAATGAGTCAATTGGAGTAAAGTGCCATGCAGATTTAAATTTTTCCCACTTGTGACGAATGCAGCTATCAATTTTTTTGCATGCTAGCATGCTACTTAACATTCGTGTCAGTCAGTTGTTGGCTCTCACGCTGGTCAATAGAATCTTCCTGCCTATTCGTGTCAGCTAGCTATTGGCTCTCACTCTGGCCAGTATAAAGTGGCTGCAAACTACATGAAAACTGCTGTAGAACCATGAAAAATCGATTATTTCCACTATCGATGGGAGTTGTCCTTCCGCTAACTTGGAGCATGTGCATGTAAATTTTGGTGCAAAGCCGTCGAAAATTGCAACCGTGCATTCCTTAAATACACACACACCTGCTTTTTATAGATAGAGATATAACAAAATTGAATATAGAATAGGCTGTACTAGATGTAGTTTCGCCCAACACCACACACAATTAGAAAACAGAAACTCTTGTCTGAAAAATTACGTCATGTACTTAAATAGCCTCGTCAGATCGAGATTTTCTTATAGTTGCCATGAATGATCCCAAACCAAATTCAGAAATATCTAAACTGTCAGTTGTGTACAACCGCTTTCTCACATTATTAGGTAAATGACTCTTGGCGAGTGAAGTCTGTAGTTCTTCGCAAGGACTATTATTCTTTGAACCTCGGGGATAAGCGCTAGAGAATCACAGACACAAATCTGTACCAGATAAAAGAAAAAAAAAACATCACTTGAGGACTTTCAACAGCAGCAACAAACAAAATGAATAGCACATGAAACTTAAAAACAAAATAATGACAATAGCAATATATTTACATTCAACACTACTTCAAAAATGATTAGGAAAGAAACCACTATTAATACTGGAAAGAGGCATAACAGCTACTGGATTTGACAATCTTATTTTCCTGAAATTTGTTTTTAAATTAAATATATTATGAATTTCAACCGACCGCAGTACTGATTCCTCAGTCAATGAATATCATTTTTTTATTTTATTTTAGAGAAACGGTTAAAATTATTACTATCATTAGAGATAAGAAAAGCAGATACACCACTTTGATCCCAGACAGGATGGTCAGAGTGTCGAGACAAGCATAACCTGACGGCTGCTCTTAAATGAATTCCGAATGCTTATTACCGTTAATATTATCAGTAAGTCGATAGGGTAACCGAAGTATTAAGTCAAAAGTACCCAGGATGTGTAAAAAGGAAATGTTTTATTCTCCATTATGGCAATACAAAGAAATACAAGAATAATATGAAATACAAAAGAAAAGAAAAATAATAGTTAAGATTTGAGGTGCTTCTCCATCTCTCATAATGTTCTTATATCCCCCATAATATTCGAATTTTGCACGTACATATATTTATTTGTTTCGACCACTAACGTTACGACATAAGTTAAATATTTCCCAAGAGTCTGATTAGACAAAAAATAGAGGGTCAATGAATGATCTGGGCTGGAGCAGCACAATCTTCTATTTCCAGTGAAGATTTATTTTGCTTTCTACAGCCCCTATTCGACAGACGTAGCAACGTAAGCTTCTTGCTACTCTACCAGTATTTCCATGAAAAATGTTCTCACATGCTACATTCCCTAGTTTCATCAATTCAGTCAGTCAGTTATGTGCCATACGTGATACACTCGTAGGCGACCATGTATATTTCGATACATGACTGACGAGGCAGATTTTTTCCCGAAGTAGGTGGCCATTTCTTTCTGCGGTAGACCAGTTGCCATTCAAGACTATAAAACCCGGTCTGTCCTGCTATTTACCCATAGCTGGGGAGAGAAGAATAGGATCCTCTCTTTTCCCAAGGGTATTAGTACGATATGAATACTCTTCAGATTTTTGCATTAAGACACAACATGACATACACAGGGGCGAACTATATTCATTACCTTCGTATTGCATTAATGGAAATTCCATTCCGACAGTTACTTCTTCGGAGCCACTACTGCAACCTTAGCAGGTTCAAGTCTAAATTCAACTGTTAACCCATCCTACCTATGGCCAGGTCATTTTTGGAAACGTGATATTGCACTCCATTTAAATGTTGGGATTTGACATGATAAATAATGAAACAAAATATTTTTTTCAAAATTGTTAACGTTTTAAGAGGAAATTAGATTAAAGATTAAGTTGCGGTTCAAAATTGGAGCCTGTGATCAGTGAAAGCCCTATGGCGCAACCTTGTAAAATTTATAATTGAAACATATGCAGTTAGTTGATTTGAAATTAGAACGAACAATTAAATTCCATAACCAACAAATATACTGGATGTAACAGCAAAATTGTCTAAATAGGATAACAGCAAAATTCTCCAATTGTTAGTATAAACTCATAAAACTTGTAACTTAAAGATATCTTACTGGAATTCTCCAGTTTTTTTTTTTTTTTTTTTTTTTTATAACACCATTTGACTCTAATTTGAGCAATAAGAATGCATAATTACCTCGCCAAGTTTAACAGAAGTATCGTGATGAAATCGATCATAAAGAATATGTCATGTTCATCATTAATTAATCATAGCTAAGGATCGAAAGCTCATGAAGTATTGAAATAAAGTTCAAATATATATATATATATATATATATATATATATATATATATATATATATATATATATTATTCCAGGATCACTTTCTATCTTATTCAAATGCTCTTCGCCCACTCTAACATTCTGTCCTGGAGTAACAATATGCCTCGCAGGTTTCACTACACGATTTTATTTTCAAGTCTTTCTTCACAGCACTTTGAACTGACATAGCTAAAACTCCTCTCTCGAGTACAAAACGTCTTATGAACTGAGTTGGATATTTTCGAATTGATCTCTTTAGTTCTAAGTTAAAATGATGAACCCTTTTTTTTTCTTTGTAACCTACTGATTCAGTTTTTCCTTTCTACTGTTCCCTCTTTTTTAAACTTATTCACCATTCTCCTGATGGTTCTTGAATGGACTTTGAAGATGGAACACAGACTATGAATATTGGTACGATTACTGAAGGCCTGGATCATGTTTTTTCTCTCAACATTACCCAGTTGGGAAAACAGTGAATCTGACACAAAACAGATTTAATTTGCTCTGTTTTTAGCTGAATAACTCGAAGGGTTGTTCAGTGGTTCTTACAAAAAAATGAAGTCAGGTTGGCTAAACGTCTTATCTTAAAACCTGGAAAAAATGAACTCAATTCGTTCAGTGTTTTATATATATATATATTAATCATTTTGTGGGATGTTGTTACACGATTTGGATTTATATATATACCAGAAGATTAATTTGAAGAAAAAGAATTTAGGCTAATAAAAAATAATAATGCTCTAAATAATTGATGAATATTAATATTCCTGTTGTTTTTGTGATTAGCATTTGAATGAATGCCAACTGTTTAGTGAGCGTAAGTACGTATTTTGCATGAGTTGCTGTTTTTATTCGAAGCGCACGCGTAAATCCCGACAGAGAAAACACACGGACACACGCACACTACACTTTATTAAATGGTGTAAAATATTATTCATCGGTTAGCCATTTTTGTAATGTTTTACAATTTTTACACAATTTTCAATTATCGAATTTTGTTTGTGCTGAGTCATAATTAAAATTCTGATTTGAATATATTTTCCATTCAAGGTATCTATTACGAAAAATATCAATATTATTTCCATCTATTCTTGAAACAATAAAATTTTGAAGGTAGTTTGTAAGTATAAACCTACATAAATTATACATTCCTATACATTTTCCAGGAGGCAATTAAAACTGCCCAAAACGTGTTAAAATGGATTAATCTAAATTTGTGTGTAAGTACTTATCACATCAAATCGCAGCTTTCACTATGAGTGCAAAATTAATTTTTTTTTAAAATTTGAAAAATCAACCTGCCCACAATCTACATAGCTTACGTCCATACAAAAACCTCATTTTATAACCCTCTACCAAGAGTAACCCATAGGCCACGTATTTTGTGAACATTTTATGAAACAATATTAGAAATGAATAAGTTGAAAAGCGATTTATTATCTTTAACATTTTTCGGTAAAAAATATCCATATTTCTTTAAAAATGGAATCGAACATTCACCTTCCGCTGAAGATGTGAATATTTACAACCTAGGTGATTAAATAATATTTAAATCAACTTAATTTATATTTTTTCTATAACCTTTCTGGTTTCGTTTGGCTTGGATTGTTTTGTTTTACGGCATATCAACCTTAATAGGTTATTTAATGCCGACAAGATTTTTATTGCTGGTAATATTTTTTTCAAAAATGTATTTCTGGTAATAATTTTCCCATAAAAGAAGTGTTGGTAATACAACCTATTTTTATACTTTCATACAGTTTTGACCCCTTGTGGTAGGGTTAATTATTTGCCCATAGCTGGGAGCCTGAATGGTACTACCACTCCGGGTCAGGGTGAAACTGGGAACACCAGCAATTAAGAGGTGTTTCCACGCTCCTCAAAACCTCCTGATCCAAGGCCTTTCTGTTGGACGTAGTTTATCGTCATGCCCAGGAACCGAATGTAATTTATCGTCATAACCAGGGCGTATCCTTTCTGGTAAAGTGTAATTATTTTTCAAACTGCCTAATAATTTCTCTTCTGTTTCTTCCTTTTTTCCTTCACAATTTATTTCTGCAATGTTTTCTGTCTTCACTGTTGTCTGAATTCTTTTTATATTTTACGGTAAAGCATCCAATATAATTCCTTCTTATTTTAACTAAGTAGATTTCCTTTTAAATATTTATGTCTACCTTTGGCGTATTTCATTAAATGATATATTTTATTGTCATTATAATTTTAAGTATTTTTTAGTACATCCTTCTATTAAATTTAAATGCATGTACATATCGATAAAGAGAGTGGATACAGAGGGTGAATGATAGAATGTGAGAGTAGGGCAGAGAGAAAGCGAATGAGTCAGAGAGAGAATATGTTTAATATCGAACATTTAGACACAGGGTGTGTTTTCGTATCGCTGATTTTTCGAGAGCCAGCCATGTATTGTTATATATTTCGTCTGACTTTATGTAGGCAAATAGCAATCAGGAAACACGAGTGAAAATAACTTAGCGGAGAAATCGATCGTTATTTCGAGCTTGCTATCCATCTGTCATAAGTTCAGTACCTGTGTCAGTGAGTTCAATTCTGCTTCGGCGAAAGAAGCCAGTAGCATCAGAAGAAGAATTAACTCGATATAATTGACTGAAACGAGGAATATTCTAGCATAGGAACTTTGTAATATCCATTTATAACAGTCACGCAGAAATGGCGTTATTGTAAAAAATAATGATTATAGCGGTAACGATTGCATGGCCACTGATTACAACTGAGCAGTAACATCCCCAAGTATATATTGTAATCCTAACTCCACAGATTATTAAATAAATTAAATTACACAGTGATGTAGCTGAATTAAAAGGGGATATCAGTCACATTGGAGAACGATTGTCATCAAAATGAGAGTCACATATGTGCCTTAACATTAACAGCTACATACACTGTTGGAATTCTTTATTTATGAAACAGAATTCGTGGTACCCTTAGCTTTTGATTTCTAACAATATTTTCGAATTATTTTTTATTTTTTAATATCATTGGACTAAGAGAAATACATTTTATTAAATCTACATGAAATAATTTTGCCCTGTTTTAAAATTGATTTTTTCAAGTGGTTCGCATCCCATATTCTCTCCAAATTATCACCATATATTTTTTTTCGCGTGTATCCTTCGTCATATCGTGAAAACCTTCAGCGCCACACCTCATTTTTATTATTATCATTTTAATTTTCTTTGATTTCTAGCGTTTACACATTTCTTTCCGGGTCCCGCCCAGGGACCTAAGGTTAGAAATGGCGTCATGACACTTTCCACTGACAAAAAAAAAATTACATAGATAAAACCCTTCGTAAACTATGGCTGTACGTGTCAGAACAATTTTTTGTTTCTCTTTGAGGCATGGATTCCAGGAATCCCTTCAATTAGTCTACTGGAATCTTTTTCAACCAATCCTAGGGCTCCAACAACAACAGGGATTGTTGATGTTCCCATCTGCCACATTTTTAGGTTTCTATTTCAATGTCCTTGTATTTTGACAGCTTTTTGAATATATTCAAAGATACATTGCAGTCAGCAGGGACTGCCATATTAATAAGGAGGCACTATTTTTGATCGATTGTTGTTTCCAGCTTGCTATCCATCAGTCATAAGTCCAGTACCTGGGTCTGTGAGTTCAATTCTGCTTCGGCGAAAGAGACGAGCATCAAAAGAAGAATTAACTCGATAAAATTGACTGATACGAGGAATATTCTAGTATAAGAACTTTATATCATTATTATTATTATTATTAGTGTGTGTGTGTGTGTGTGTGTGTGTGTGTGTGTGTGTGTGTGTGTGTTTGCTAAGACGCTCGGGGTTACTGAAAGTGAAAATGAAAGAATATGAAAAAGATTTAGTGAGGAGAAACGACAATAAAAGAACAGGGCACGGAGAGATAGACGATAGAGATTTATTCAATAGATTCACTTCACTTCATGTCAGTGCAAAGCGTGAGATTAAGCAGGTGAAATCAGTTACTCTCATGTAGGTTAGCATCAGCCATGATGATGGAAGTAAAAATGGTTCTCTATGATATTTCTCCCCGAAAGACGGACATGTCCCCAAATTAGTGATGCTAAACTAACTCAACGGGTCATATTGGCATTCATTACGGCATTCAAACCAGAGATCAATACAGGCCCTTCGAAATCGCTTATTCCCATCAGGGCTATTGGACTCGTGTCTTTAGGAATGTACGCCTCAACACCGTTGTAGGCGTCTCCAGTGGTGATGCAAGAAATCCATCTCGATATCACATCAAATGGCGATCTGTACGTGTCAGTGATGAGAGCAGGTTGTACTATCATGCAAGTCATGTTCGGTGGATTGTGTGTGCCATCAATATTAGTTTTCACTGGATGGTATTTTCGGTGTCTATGTGTGTATTTTTTTCTGAATGGTTTTACAGTTCAAGACCAATTTGCATTATATTAACACGGGTGGGGGTGAGTACTGTTGATACATCGCTTATTTTGAAAAACGAGGGAAAGTCAAAAGTTATCCGCACTCTTGCCGAACGTACGGATATGTTTTTAACTACCCGCGTATGTGTAGAAGATTTGCTATAATCCAGTAATCCAGCTATATAAAACCTTTATTTTATTCTTGAGTAAACCGAAACACACTCAGTGAGTTTTATATATTTATGAAAAATAAATAAGCCAAAGTTAGCTTTTTTTCTCTGCCGGGCGCCGATAGCCTAGGGGTTAGAATCTTCGACTGATGGTTTCCAGCCCGGCTAGAAGCGATCGGATGACTAGCCATATTGATGAGCTGTGATACAGCGAAACTGTCTGTATGTGGATGACAGTATATATATATATATATATATATATATATATATATATATATATATGTGAAAATATATAGAAAATAGGAAGGAACTGGTTAGGTAAATAATCCAAAGTCCCTTAGTATTTTAGTTATTATTTTTTAAAAATAGTGCTCGATACAAAAGTAGAGCATAAATATAATTATTTATTTAAAAATATGATTCCAAATCGCGACATAAGAAGTCTCATGTTTCAAAACAAGAGCCGAAAACTTCAATATCATTATTTGAATTAAATTGAGTTAAAATAAGCTCTGTTCCATCTTCAAGCGAAATTTTTTTGGAATAACGTATTTCTGAAATTTACGTGTTTTAAAAATTGAAATCAAAATTTCCATGGTAACTGATACTTATTATTAACACCCAACACGCGTCTACCCAATTTAAACAATTCGCCCTAGCTGTTAAATTTCACATATGCTGTTATTTTTCTCGGCCGAGAAAAATAACAGCATATGTGGCCTGACGATTGCATATAGCATGAAACAGACTGTCGCCTCTAAGTGTTGACTTCTATGTTCACTTTTATATTTACACACGCTCTATCTCTGATATTGAGCACTTTATCCCATAAATATAGCACACCTTAAGACTATATTTCTTTATATATATATATATATATATATATATATATATATATATATATAAATAGTTTATTGCTTAATTGTACCTATGGTAACGAACAGGAAGGTAAAATAAAAAAATATTGACAAAATATTGTCATAAATATTTAAAGTGAAACTGATGTTTAAGCATCGCTTAAGTCCATCAAATAGTATGAACGTTTAAAGATTAAATATATATATATATATATATATATATATATATATATATATATATATATATATATATATATATATATATATATATATATATATATTATGGGTGGATTTGTTTGACATCGGAAAGCATTAACGTTAAAGGCAAGATTTACATTTCTTGCATCATTTCATTATTGTGCCTTCGGTATGACGATAAACTAAACGGAAGTTTGTAGCTTTTGAGGAGCATGGAACCACCTCTTAACTGCTGCTGCTGCCAGGTATCTCCCGCCTAGGAGATTCTGTATATTGCAGCTGGACTCAAGTAAGGCGACATACACTTATATATAAAATATATATAAATATTTTTTATTGTTCGAGTTGCGGCAAATAGGTAGAGTGAGGGAAAATCCCAGGTTATGTGCACACGGGATTGGACGGAGGCAATCTTCGGTGAAACTCTCAGTCCAAGAGTCGGACCTTTTTTATAACATTTGAATACCCACGCAAACTCACGTCGCTACGCCTTCTTCCGGTATGTCGCGTGTGCAAATTCGTGCGTCCATGCCTCTTCTGGCGATGTGCCCACTCAAATTCGTCTGGCCACGCTTCTTCCGGCATGCGCCCACGCAAGCCCGCATTTCCTTCCGCTCGGGACATCTTTGCGCTCTGTTTAATTAAGAGCATCCTGTTTATTTTAGACATTTCCTTTTTATGCTATCACCGATGCCGACTTTCGGTCACTTTCTGATGCAGCTGAAGTGAGGTCAAAGGTCTTCCTCAACCAATATCCAACAAAGATGTCATGTGTTAGGATCCCAGCTATGGACAAATAGTGGACACTAAAACAAAAATCAAAAGTATGTTTTTTTTTCTTTTTATAACAAAATGGCCAACACTACATTTTTATAGCAAAATGACAAAGAATGAACGACTAAAAAAGTATAAGAAATACATTTTATAGTAAAATTATCAACATTTTATGATCTACAAATTATATATCTAAAAAAACATACATTCTGAAGGTATAGAATTATGTAAAAAGCATCTGTAGGCTGACTGATGGGGTTATTTAATGCTGAAATCTAAATATTTTATACCTAATTTTATGCTTTCAACTACAGATACGTTTTACATAAGTTTATACTTTTTTCAGCTTAGGCGATCATGTATCTTTCGATACATGGCTGACAAGGCAGATTTTTCTTTCCCTCAGTGAGTTGCGATTACTTTCTGCGGTAGACAAGTTGTCATCGAAGACTATAGAAGCCGTCTTGTCCTGCTATTTACCCATAAGGGTATTGGCACGTAAGTGAATGTAATAAAATTGACTGGATTTCGAACACGGCTTCTACGCGTTCTCAATCCGCGCCGCTATCCATAACTCCACCGTGCCTCCCAATAACCTATAATGGTTGATATGCTGCTAAACAAATTCAAACAATCATTACATTTTACGTTTGTGTGTATATATATATATATATATATATATATATATATATATATATATATATATATATATATATATATATATATATATATATATTTCATTACTTGAAATACCAAATCAAGCGGCTATTAAGAAGCAGACATAAGTACAGTTTTTAAGGACCCCTGTTTAAACTCTGATAAGTTCAGCCCAACGATTTAATTGTGAAAACAGTAATAAATCTTTTAGAAATACAGTAGTAGAAACCCAAACCTTTTTTCTTTCATCTCTATGATTTCTTTTAAACCTTGACATGCAATGATCATTAAAAATTACCTTGTCAGTGAAATATTTTTTTTATTCTGCACATCGTAGCCACTTTATCAGGATATAATCTAATCAGGATATTTCGTCATTTATAATGTTGACATTGGTGTGCCTCTTCTTAAATGACATCAGCGCTGAATCTAAAGTTACAAGCATGCGGAGAGATTGTTTGTACACATTATTACAAGACAAAATAGAACTTAATATTTCGTCATAGTTTAAAAGAGTAAGTTATATGTCTTGTAACCGGTTTTGAAATAAATAGGTACGAATTTGAATCTTAGATATGTCAGTTTTTAAGTGGTGAAAGCATTGTCTTTTGATCAAGTTCAACATGTTATAATTCTTATTAAATATTTCATTGATATTGAGTTTGAAAGAGTAAAAATATGTATAGAATTCGAGATAGAAATAATTGTCACAACTTAGTGTTCTGGTTTTGGGTAATGACTGTAATAATGAAAAATTGAAATCCTAAAGACTGCAAGTTATGTGGCATCTTTGGTAGAAATTGCTTTTTTGCTTTCAGAATAATGCAATTCTTTTAATGGTTGACACCCAAGGACAGAGAGGCATTCTATCCTGATCTTTAATACACAGTTGCAAGGACGGCGACGATGCATTAATTTGAAAGTGAACGTGAGTAAGAACATAGAATGGACATAAATAATCGTTGATGTTAATGCACAATATAAGTATTAATATCTATGTCTTGCCTTGTGTGTTATTCTTTTAATTCGTGCAATTAATTGTAGACGCCTACAGATGTTTCCAGAGGATCTTTATTCTTTTCATAAATCAAAAAACAAAATTAAACAACTTATTTTAAATTCATAAAAAAACATTTTACATGTAGCCACAACAGCGGATGTTACAATCTAAAAAGATTACGGCAACATCATGTCAAATTACCGGTTCCCGAAAAAACATCGAGTCCGGTGACCGCTTGAAGATGCTAGATTTTGTAAGCTTGGATGTGCGCGTGGTACAATATATAGTGCCTCGGGATGTTTAATAAGAGAACGGAGTCCCAATTCCTGTTGGATTCGTTATATTACAGTATGGATCCATAACTTACTCCAGGTATTTTTTTATTTATTAATACTTCTATTACTAAAAAAATATCTACCCACAGAAATAAAATAAAATTGCGAGCAAAATATTTAGATTATGGCATTACATAATCCATACCGTCCTAGGTATGACGATAAACTACATCCGCGTCCTCAATAAGACGATAAACTACGTCCAACAGTAAGGCCTCTGATCAGGAAATTTTAAAGGGCGTTGAATCACCTCTTAATTGCTGTTGTTCCCAGTTCTACCCTGACCCGGGATGGTAGCACCTGTTAGGGTCCCAGCTATGGGGAAATAGTTAACCTCCAAACTGGGGACAAAACACTATGAAAGTGTAAAAATTGGTTTTAATAACAGCAATACATTTTTTGAATGAAAAATTATTACCAGTGATACATTTTTGAGGAAAAAATATTACCAGCAATAAAAATGTTATCGGCATTAAATAACCGATTGAGATTGATATGTCGTAAAAAAAAACACGAACCAACCAAACCAAACATAATCCATAGCGACTGACATTCCGCTAAGCAAAATCAACCAACCAAACAATCAAAATAAATCGATTAAATCGTCCTCCTGACACTCATTTCTTAGCTAAATAAGACTAGAACATTAATTATTTTATTGTGTAAATAAGGCACGTGATTTAATAGCATTTTACATCTTTAATATCAGATAGAAATTAGGAAAACTCCATGAAATGTAAAAAAAAAAGCATTGATAACTGAATGATTGATTTGTTTCTTTTAACAAATATATTATGCCGAGAAAACCAGAAGTCAAAATGGATACAACTAAAATAAAAGAGAAAATAGAAAAAAAAGAAAGAAAAGATAAAAAAATCAATAATGTGTGAGTTTAAAGTGAAAAAAAAAACGACGTAAAGGACAAATTACCAAGGCTTTCTACACGTACGCAAATACGCACAGACAGACGCATGGATTCACACACGCAAGTACACGAACGCACACAAGTGCGTATAAAAAAGATACAGAAATTTAAGCAGTACATTTGCAGATAGTCCATGATGAGTAGACGGAGTAATTCCCGTAGTGTCACTCTACGAAAATCTGGAGTCGGAATGTTGACGGTAACATTAAATGGCAAACCTTTTACTTTAATTGATTAACTAATCATATATATATATATATATATATATATATATATATATATGGCGAGGTTGTGACGGGGGCTAAAGATGTTCGGTCTGACCAAAATCTGGTATTTGTTCATTTAGCTAGATTTGGGGAAGTTTTTCTTGGGAAGAATTCTTTATTAACCCTCATATATAAACGAATTAAATATACAAATATTTATACAGATTGTTTCGATCATATTATTATCCTCTCGACGCTACCTGTTTATGTATTGTCTAATGACGATAACGTTTTGACTCAAGTATCCAGTTATGTAGTGTTTTCTGAACATCAAAATCTACACAAATTGGAGCAAAACAAGGCTGCGTCAGAAAAAAATTTGAGCGGGTGCTGAAAAGTTTCCAAACCTAAACCTTTTCTAAATTCTCACCAAATATCAAAACGAAGGGTTATTTTTTTTTCTTTTTTTATTTATATCTGATTTTATATATTACTTTATTTTTCTTTTCAAGGCCTACTTGGTCGGGTCTAGAATTTTTCAGTACACACGTGTGATTGTCCATCGACTTCAGATATGTCGATAAATGAAAAAAATGGCCTTAAATTTTCACAGTGAGATTTCTCTTCCTCCAGGCATTTGATAGGAAAACAAGAGCCTGATATGAAATTGCTTTACGAAGAAGACAGACTGTTTGACTGACAGACTTGCACAAACAGGCGCAAGTAAATAAAAAAATATTGCAGTAAGAAAAAGGAATATAACCGTAAGCTGAAAGAAAAACGGATTCAGTAATTTCTTTGGCGTTTTTCTTTTCTTTTTTTTTTTTCATTTCTTTTTCAATGGCTCCACACGCTCGTGACGGTAGCTGTTAACAGATATAATAAATTTCTAAATTTTCATTCAATTTTATATATTACATCTAATTGTGATCCAAGTAAAAACATCATATCCGTCTGGTTTCATCGTGATTCTTGCTATCTTAAACTTGGTTAGAAAAAAGAAATGGGTGTATGAACAGTGCCATTAGAAACGTGATTAGGCAACATATTATCAATAATATGTTGTTGTTTTTTTTTTAACTTTGGCTTACATCTGAGAATCTGATTCTAATTGTCTGTTATACGCGGTGTCGCTTTAAAATGGAGGCGATCATGAGCCTAAAAAAATATTTTTCTTTTTTCTCGGTAAATTTCTTTAACGTGGGGAATATAGCGGCGCGTCTTTTCGATGCCTTTCCCACGCTTTAGAATAGAGAAATATCACTCAGCTAGACTAGCTTCTACCCAAGTAAAAATACCCCAGTGTACATTCCTTTTAAACACATCACCGAGCTAAGAGAAGAAAGGAGTTCGTGACTTTAACAAGAGCCATAATGGTTGTTCGGTTGAGCAAACATATCAACCTTAATATTTTATTTATGTCGAAATATAAAAATTTGAATGCAATCGTATGCCTTCAACGAGAGATAAAATATATTGTTGGTCATTTTGCTAAAAATTCATTATTGGTTTTCTTTTATAAATATGTGTGGCACCCTGCATTATTAGAAAACTAAAAAGAGATATTCATAGAAATATGATTTAATTTTTATTCGGTTTATTAACCAGTTGTTAGTTATTTAGAGACGAAGAATAATTGAGTTTTGAGAATAATTCTCTAACTGTATTTAGGCGATCCGAAAGAAAGAGGAAGGAAAAAAAAAAGAAAAAAAAAAGAAATAATAAAAAGAAAGAGAAAGAGGAATAGATAATACAAAACCGGTCATAAGCAAAACAGGTGTCAAAAGATATCCAGGTCAAAGTACCTGACCGAAATCCAGGGAAATAGAAATTGTTATATTTGGTTGAAGAAATAGAGTTTAGAGATAATAAAATAAAACAAAAAAAAAAAAGAAAAGAAGAGGAAAGACAGAAACATTATACGAAACAAGTTCGTAAGAGAAAACACACACGTTCGACCGGCACAAAATTATCAGGTCAGGCACTTGAACTAATTCCGTGTCCGCGTAGGATGGAAGTTTGTTAAAGTTGGCTGAAGCAATAAAGATTTTAAGATCAATGGAAAAAAGAAATATTAATAAGTGACAAACGAAAAGGGTGTCATTGAGTTGATAAGTGACCGCTGGAATTGTATACGAAAACAAAAAACCATTAGTATACAAATCCTGACCAGCTCTAGAGTTGAAGATAAGAACCACCCACGATGATGAGTGAAGATATTTTCAATTCAGATAATTAAGATTTTGCTAACAGGCCTGAGCGAAAAAAAGAGGTGAAAGCAATTGTTTTAGCTCACAGAGGCGCCGGCAGCACGAGAAAAATTCTTCCTGAAGTCACATCTAATTAGCGGCGGGCTATTTTGACAAATACCACGTATACGAAAAGGACAATTTAAATTTTGTTTTTTAAACAAGGTGTTTCTTCCCAGAACAAAGCCCCAGATTGACCACGCCCGATTGGAGACGTCACGAAGGAGGGAGAGACGCCCGACCAGAATCTCATTAGCCGAGAGAGGTCACGTGATGTGCGAGGAAAGAGGAAGGACGCTCGACCAGGACCCCATTGGTCGAAAGCGGTCACCTGACATACGAGAGACCAGGGAAACGGGTGTGCGCCTCCCCCAGAGGCACTGTAAGGAAGTAGGAGTGAAAGTAAGAGCGATAATGGGAAATCAGAAATAATGCGACTTTTGGAATTATCAAAGAAAACCCTGGCGCCGACAGACCCACCCCAGTTTGTTACGGCGTCAATAAAAGCAGGACCCCAATCGACAGAAATCAGTTGCAGCTGGGCCGCGGACAGCGCGGGGAGCTTGAACGCGGGCGTCGGGCCCGGTTCATTCGCCCTTTGCGGGCAAGAGAACCCGGAGTGAAGAAATTCGCCCAGCCCAAGTCGAAGTGAAGAAAATTGCCCGAGCCTAAGAAGAGTTGGAGCTGCAGCCCGAAAGTCGATGAAAGTTAAAGTTCAGCCCCGGACGACAAAGAGAAGAGTTCAGCCCCGAAAGTCGATGAGAAGTTAAAGTTCAGCCCCGGACGACAAAGAGAAGAGTTCAGCCCCGGACGGCAGAGAGAAGAGTTCGGACCTTGACGAGAAGAGTTGCAGGGCAGACGAAGAAGAAGTTACTTACAGTTGCGCTTAGAAGAAGTTGAAATCAAACTCAAGCCGAAGAGAATAAGCTCGTCCAACTCAAGCCGAAGAGAAGAAGTCAGTTCGCACACTGACGGCCAGAAGAATCAGCCGTGAACGACTGGTAGAGACCAGCGCCCAGTGTCGAAACCAAACCACACCCCGACATGCAATTTTCTAGAGAGTAGGCAACTCGAAGTCTTTAAGTTGTATGGTAGAAGCTTGGTGCCACAGTCCACAAGACGTGTCGGGAAGTAGGAATAATTTTTATGTAACGAACATTTAGATATAAAAGGTTGTTACCCTTTTTTATCAGTAATTTTTGGCCTCGTGAGTTTTTCTTTTTCTTGTGTGTTATCACCCCCGTCGGACCCAGCTTGCATACGGCCTCAATCCCTGTTTGATCCCGTCTGTCTAAGATCTAATCACAACGTGGGTAGGCAGACCGGAGATCAGTGCAGTTACCCTAGTAACCAGGCGTTGGAAGCGAGTTGGGAACGGCGAGGCTGGTAATCATCCAACCAAAGGGTTAGAACGTCACACTTGGAGCAGCGAGGAGCGAACAGCTGACGCCGCGGCAAAAACGTCACAACTGGTGCTGTCCGTGACCAGGATATCAGACCCTTGGGCAGCCAAGTTACGTCACAACTGGTGCCGTGATCAAAGGATCGACCCTTGGGCAGCCACGTGACGTCACAACTGGAGCCGCGAACGAGATCGAACGACAGAGTCGACGCTGCGACCAGGGGGGGGGGCGACGTCACATATGTATTGTTTGTAAATTTACTATAATTATTTATTGTTGGAATTTGACTATAAAAATGTATTTTTATAATTTCATAGTGTTTGTTTTGGGAGAGTTCACTAATTGTCCAAATGTGGGATCATAACAGGTGCTGCCACGCTAGGTCAAGTAGCACTGGGAACGACAGCAATTAAGAGTTACTTACACAATCCTCGAAACCTCCTGTCTTTCGATCAGAGTCATTGCTACCGCATCGTCATACTCAGGAATAAAAAACAAGAGTGTGTAGTTTAGTTCACATAATGAGAAAGGAAGGCTTGAAAAATTAGACACTCACAGAAAATACTGAACGCATGGGGAATAGAAAGATGTAGTGTATAACCTACCCAATGAGGTTTTATAAATGATTGGCAGAAAAGAAAATAGAAATCTGTAAATAGAGTAGAACTACTACTGCAAAAATATGCTTTCCTTTCAAAAAACAACAAAAAATAGAAAATGGTAGGCTTTAGATTCTCCTTGTAAGATTTATTTCAACCTGACGAGGTTTTGAACCTCATTCAGACATAATCAAATTTGATGGTTCAAATTTGTACTTTTAGCAAGAGTTGTTTTATTTTTCTGTTTTTATTTGATGTTATCGGATGAATTGAGAAAATTACGTTAGTTTCTTCACTTACAACGTGTGAAGTGTTGTTGGCTCATTAAAGAATCTGATAGTAAAGGTGTTTAACAATCGAATTTTTTCAATGTTTTATCCAAGTTCCGGAATTACAGATAACCACACACATACACACATAGAATGAGATAGCGGAAGGTTTGTGGAGTATATCTCTAATAATATATCATTCGTCTTGTATATAATATATGAAATATATTGTAACAATTTGGTCCCATCCACTTCGATATTTGTCTCTTAATTTAGAATAGACATCTATTCAAGCGCTTCCTTTACGATATAAACTGATATTAGAAATTATCTCTCCAAAGGCTTCGGCGTGATACATTTTCATGTTTTCTATTATAAGCGTCAGGGAACCTCCCTGATTCCAGTGGTGTCAGAAATCTCTGGCATTTTTGGCGCCAGCGATTTTCCGAAAGTCTTCACATATTTTCCCATTATTCCAAGATTTTTGGTCAGAAATTGGTTATCAGAAATGTTCATCGTTTCTCAATTGATACTCAACTTTACTTGAAACGCATGTGCCACTGAAAAACTCGTGTTCGAATTTAAGAATATTCCTGAAAATATTTAGAGAGTGTTGGTAAAAACTTCGGAAACTATGTCATGCTGGCATCTTACGAGAATGTAGCTAGCCATCTTAAAAATGCTAGATCCATTCCAATTTAGCATTGCAAATCTCTGCGGAATAATTATACACGTGTAAATAAAATAAAGGCTATTAGTAGACTGACGCAGAAGGCCGATTGTCCATATTGTCAGCTCAGTCACTGAAAATACATTCTCTATTATCGATTTAATTTAGGGGATCGTCTTGCTTTATATTCAAATTGACATTTTAAGATATATCATCATTTTACGAGTTATTTGAAGCCAGAAAATATATTTAAATTGTTAGAAATTTCGTGGAGCTAATATGATTTCTTATACAGTTAGTTATCTGCAATGCATGATACACGCTTAGGCGATCATGTATCTTTCTATACATGACTGACGAAGCAGATTTTTTCCCGCAATAGGTTGTCATTTCTTTCTGCGGCAGACCAGTTGCTTCCCAAGGCGATAGAACACGATCTGTCCTGCTACTTACCTATAGGAGGTGTGAGAAGAAGAGGACTCGGCTCTCCGACTCCTTAGTCCGAGCCGCTATCCATTGCTCCACCGCGCAACCTCCTTTACTTTTACAAGTACTGCTAATTTACCAAAAGGAGAAGTGGTATATTCATAATTTTCCTAATGATATTTGCGCATAAGTGAATACAACGAAACCAGATGGGAATAGAACTCTGATCTCCAATTCAGAGCCGTTATCCATTACACCACGCGCACTTCCAAGCTTTAGCAACTAGTATTCTCATGCGTTCACTTATATACATACTGACCAGGCACGACAGTGCTTAGCTTCGGTGACTGTACGAGAATCGGTATTCTAACGGGAAAGGGCCATTAGCCGCGCTTTTTCTGTAGACTTCGATGCGCAATTTCAGAACTAAATTTAAATCAAACTGTTAAATTTGTAAACTGGCCTTTGCGTAAAAACAAAATGAAGATTTGCTACCTTCTGTTGCTGGCATATAGAAATAAACGTTTTTCAAAGTTGGTCAAAATTATAAAGGATATTTTTTCACATATTTTATAAAAAGGTCTGCACTATATCTGGAACACAAAAACATCAATAGAATCTCTATTAAGGTTGAAAGAAAGAAAGTGTTTTTATTTTTCTTACTCATTTACTAATATGTTGAATTACAAGATTGCCATGCTTGATTATTTATTAAACACACACTATAATAAATTGCTGTTAAAACATGTCTGGTAAAATGTTAGTTTCGAGTTCAATCCTGAGTTGTTTTCATGCTGAAAATGCATGTATTCTTTTTTCCAGTGACAGAAAAACACAATGGAACTGAAATCTGTACTGTTGAGTATTAACTGATATATAATATTACCGAAATATGTAAAGCAAGAAGAGTATGATCAAACCTACTGGATTGAATAAGGTTTTGTGGTCTGAAATTTCCAGAAGCTTACCTACTACGAAAACAGACACCTGGTGAAGGCCAGATAGGACAGAGAATGAAATGTTGTTACTATACCAATCATGATGAGCTCTTTGGTAGTAGTAACAGAGCATATGAAATTCTATCTTTGGTTTTTTTGTTTTTTTTTGGGGGGGGTTATAATCGAGGCTATAATGCCAATAGGACAAAAGTGGCTACTAGGAGTGAAAGAGAAGGAGAAGACTTTAGAAGGAACTGGAAGCCCAATTCTAAACAGAAACAAGGGATAGACCTTTACACCTGTTCAAAAAACCGGGGAGACGTGTGATCCGGACGATTGGTGGACATATCTAACCCTATTGCAGAAAAAATAACAATACAAAAATAAATAGTAAATAAAATTTCATACTTTAGGCGATGGCATTAGAAATATGGCGTTCAAGTAGTCTCTGAACACAATCGTTATCTGGAAACAAGGGATAAACCTCTATACCTATTTAAAAACCGGGGAGGAGTGTGAACCGGTCTATTGACGAACATATCGAGACTTATTACAGGAAAACATAAGTAAAATAAAAAATACATAGTAAGTAAAAGTTCAGAGTCTAAGCGAAGACATATTTGAACTAGTCTTTGGAAGGAACCGGAAACCCATCCTAAACAAGACAAACATTTACTGTTGTTCAAAAGACAGGCGAAAAGAGTGAACTCATTGAAACGTATCTCTTTTGAACGTCATATAAATACTTTTCCTTATTGACTGTCACCATGAAAGTGTGAATATGGAATTAAAGTATTCTTCATTATTTACATTATTCGGACTATTGCCCTCATCTTTTTTCCCATATTTCTCATAACGTTTCGGCCGTTGTACGCTCCAGCCTTCTTCAAGTGGTTAAAATGAACTCAACCCTTTAATTCGCTCGCATGAGTAGACTATTCTAGTTCCACGTGCCATGTCTAATGGATGTATTCTTATCTATATTATTTACATTTGGACTAATGCTTCGGCCGTTTGGTTCTTTGGCCTTCTTCATGTAACTTTCAGGGAATTTAGAAAGGAACCATTTCATTTATCGACATTGGCATGGTATTTCCTTAATAGAAAATTCGTGTAAATAAACCTGCAGTTAGCTTCCGTGCATGTACATGGGACAACGTTTAAATTACAATGGGCATCAGTAGGCATAACCGCTATGTTTTGCCAACAAAGCAACGTCCGTCAATAAAAGACCCTAATTTTGGAAAAGGTAATATTTATAGATGTTTATATAAGGAAGTGTTGGAATTTTTGGGTACCCTGGTGTACTAGTGAGTCAGCCAAAATGAGCTGACTCATTTTATAGTTCACCAATAGAAGGGTTAACCAATCAGAAGGCTCAAAATATTCAATGCGGCGGGTATAAAGGCGGCCATGTTTTTCCCGAATATGCACTGCCAGACACTGATATCGAAGACTGAAGATTTACGTAACAGCTGCTGGAGGTATTGGCGATATAGTCAGATTCAATAGAGTGTCTGACTCGTTAGTGTTAATATTTAACTTTGTTTCATTGAACAGGTTACGTACTACGCTGTATTCTATGTTCATACACTATGCTGAACATGGTCAACAGGAAGTGCCTTGACTTGAACGTCTCTTGAGGCCCCAGCTCACCCCAGACCTCAAGTGGAAGCCGTATATAGGATCGACCGCAAAATATACTGGATAAATGGTCCGTTCATTTTAACGCTTCAGTAAGTACCTGAATTCAGATATTCTCTATCTTTACAAGATCCAGATTAGATTGATGCTATATGTGAATTAGAGCTGCCCAGTGTTCACTTGCCTTTCTTGTTAGAGTTCAAAATTGTCTACGCGGTCTTGTAGCTAACTGATTATTTTCCACCCAACAACCTCTTTCCCACTGACGAAATCTCCCAAGACTCTCGCTAGTCTATCGTTATTTCTATGACATATGTTTTGCCGAGATAAATCGATTGATTCTACCAGCCCCGTACTTCTATTTGTTGCGTCTCTTCAAAGGATATGGGATCAATGCTCTCCCTACTTGCAATTCTTTGTGGCATTTAGCAGTTTTCTCCCCTTTCTAAAGTCCTCGCTCCCAGTTCCGTCTTCCATTCACACTAGCTCGTCATGTATGAGGCTCGCTGACTTCCCTATCTATTTGACCCTCAATATGACCAGTGTGCGTTAAGTTTTCCAAGCCTTCCTTCCTCATTAGGTTTTCAATGAATCCCAGCTGACTTTCCCTGATTCTGAGTACACAAGCCTCATTTGCTTCGTATTACATTAGTAAGAAGTAAGTTCCAATCATACAGCTTATTCCGAAGAACTGCTGCTTTATGGAACATACACACGGCAGGATATTTTCCAATCTACAATCTCGGCCTCTTCATGTCTAGGGTTAACCGTTATCTTTTCTACATTTCTTTTCTTGTGCTCATACCTTGAAAGACTTTTGGGCATTTTATTGGGTGAACATAAGTTTTAAAAAGAAATCTGTGTGCTAATAATAAGAATGTTTGAAGACATTCCCAATATAATCAACACTTGTGTTACTGTATAGATCACCAGAAGCTTTTTAATTTATGCTCTTTAGGTTCTATTATATTTTCTTTAAATGTTATTTTCTTTCTATTGAAATTGTCTTGATTCTGCCTTTCAAGCAGTTTGTGTTAACACCTACGACTAGACATCTATCTACGACTAGACATCTATCCTCATTTTGCTAATAAAGTAAATTTACAATTACATATCTCATAAGCATTGTCGTTAAGCATATAAATATTAGGACTTCTAAGAAATTTTTAATACTGATTATTTTCTAATATTTAATGTCAGTTATTTTAGTCCCCAGGCCTGGAATGGACACGGGACATAGAAGAAAAAAAATCTGTTGCACAAGAATTTCTTTTGAACAAATATAATTTTTATATACATTGCAAACTGTTCTCATCTTACTTCTTATCATTGCAACGAGTCATCCTTTGAGCACTCCAGAATTTATCTATCTCGCTGCATGAGTGGGAACAAAGAACAAATAACTGAGCAGTCTAAGAATTAGACATGATACAACCAGATATGGTCAACAGAACGAGAACAATCTACATCCACCCCGCACCCATTTTCTGTTCGAAATTCCCAGAATGTTATCCGGATAAATCAGATGCGGATGAATGTTGGAGGACACCAGGGCTGAAACACTGTAATAATTACAATAAAGATACTGACAAGAGGCCGAATGTAAAGAAAGTAAATAATAATTAATCATATTCAGAGAAATTCAGATGGATAAAATTTCAACAACCTAAGAAACGCAGATGACAATCTATTGATGCCAAACTCAGAAAGATATGAAATAAATTGTTAATAAACTAACGATTAAAAATGCATGGTTAAAAGTTTAGTGAATGCCAACTTCAATAATTAAAGGTGTAAAAATTTAAGCAAGAATTTAAGCATGAATTTAAGCGTGCTACTAGGTTGGTATCTCTGTCCCACCTTTTTACTGTCGAAACAATTAAATGTGATCGCCTCTTCTACTCCGACAGATTTTGTGGTTGCGCTTCCCGACATTGAATCTCTTTTTCTCTTACTTGCTTACCTGATAACTATAAACTTCAAAAATTCAAATGTAATGTCAATTGACATATTCTGTTGCCTTGATTCCCATTTTTGTTTTTATCCCCCGTCCGTTCTTCTTTTTATTCCTTCCACAAACACTCTATATCCAGTCTTTTCCCTTACTTACACTCACTGTAGCCACTTGCGTACTAGTGGCACTCCCGACTTCATTGGGGGTGAATTGCTTAAAACAATTACTTCTCCCTACTAAAAATAAATTAAAATGAAATTGAAAACTTGCCGTCCCTTATAGGGTTGGTCATCTCCATTTATACTGCTGCCCGTCTTCAGTTATACGGCTTGTCTTTTTCCATTGTACGTTTGATCATCTTTAAATTTTTATGAATAATATGAACATTTTACTGTATTTCATAATTATTGCTTTCCTAAAAAACAACAACAACGGAATTCTAAGCGATTGGAAGCCGTAACTCACCTCAGGAATCAGATAAACTAGACAGACAGTTCAAGGTTTCCCTGAAGTATGACATTACAGAGAAATTTTAATTCATATAAAATATTGATATTTTAAATTTATTTGAATTTTAATTATGAACACCGCTAATCATTTAATTTGGAACGTATATATATATATATATATATATATATATATATATATATATATATATATATATATATATATATATATATATCAAGGAAGCCCACGAAGACCCTAATACTTAAGTTGGTTACTGGGTGTGAAAGAATATGAGAAAAATGAGCATTAAGTAGAGAGAACCATAAAAGAACAGGAATTAAGAAGCGTTGTGGTGTCCTCCCTCTAATGAGACTATGTTGGACTTTTCCGCCTACTATAAGATTAGTAAGCGTGAAGGCTTGAGGAGGACAGTCCAATAGATCTGTTCCAGCTGTGCTAGTCATATTCTCTTCTTCTGGGCAGAGAGGATTATACGGTTATATACGGGGTCTATAGTGAAGTTTTGGCTGAGCCTACGGGTTCGGATTGCCCCACATTAAACTCGGCCTTGTGCCATATCCTACCCCGTGGGAGGCTGGTAAATATAACAGTCGAATAGACTGAACGCTGGTCAATCGACACACACTCACTAGTCGTGTAATACTCTTCTGTTGTACTTACTGTTTAATATAGGCTATATCTGTAACAGTTGTTTTGTATTTCTTTAAACCTAGAACACTAACCATCAGTTAAAGTTACACAACTACTAAGCATGGGTATATCATACCCGATTTTGAAAATATCAAAAAATCTTAAATATAAATCTTTATTTGAAATATTTTACATGGAGGCACTTCAAACTTTGTACATTGAGTTAACATTAATAGGAACGGAAAAACTCATTATTTAAGAACATCAGGTACTGAAAATTGTAATTAAAATAGGAAAAGTTGCGCAGGGTATTATATACCCATGGTTAGTGTTCTAGGGTTAAACATGTACTCGGTCACAACAAGAAGACAGAAAATAAAGATTGACACTGTGTTATAATTTTTGAAGATCAACAACGTTATTCTTGTGTATGGTTTGTATGCATATGATCATTTATAAGTTTATGGATGCGATATTTTCGTCTACTTTTCCCTGTCTCCCGATGAGTACATTGCTTAATTTTGAACGATGACAATTCAAACGCTTTTTTCTTCTTTACTGAGCCAATAAATAAGAAAAATTATCACGATAGTCTCCCTTGAGTAAAAGGCGTGTTGAATGTAGGTATTTTCTGATGGTGTTCAAGTTTTAACATAAGATAATTCGTCCTTCACGGAGCTTCTCTTCTCTTACTCATTTCTTTCAATGTATAAAACAGTTTCAAAACCTTTCAACCAAATAGCTGTCCGTGCGAAAGATATTGTGAATTAATTCCTTTGCTATGAATGTTGTATCTGCTACAATTCAAGCAAGGAACATCGACTTCTTTTTAAGGTTTACCTTTCTCGATTTTTATTGTGGCTTTCTTGAAACATTTAACTGAACCTTTTTTTTTTCTCGTGGCATTGGCGCTAAGTGGTGTTCTCTATCTAGAATGAATGGTTTCGATGAATTTTTTTAGTTGAAATCCTGTTAAAAGTAGTTATTTTTATTTTTTTTCATCTTTTTTTTTCAAAACGAACGCACACATAGATTATGCACCAATTTATAAGCATATGAGCTTTGTTCATTTAAAGTTGTGTAAAAGAAATGCAATTCGGAAGAATGAAACGATCAAAAAAGTATAAAGAATAAACGAGAACAAAAAACTAGGGAGTTCTGATAAATGATTGCAAGCACACGGTTAGCAAAGAGAGAACTGAAATAAAATATAATGCATCTTTTTTTCTTTCTTTTTTTTTTTTTTTTTGGCTTATGACAAAGAAAAACTGGCTTCGGAAAGCTAGTTGAAGAGGGATGCTGAAAAGAGCGACAGGTGTAGAAATTGAGAGAGAAAAAGAAGGCAGAATTAAAACATACGCGATGTTAAATCGATATAAGAACTACCTATGGGTAAAGCGCGAGAGAATGTGTGTAATGTATTTTTTAAAAAAAAGAGATAAGTATAAAACGATGTAAAAATGTGCATAGACCGTTTGAAAGACATGATCGCAGAGAAATAGAAAAATGATGAGAATAAAGATGAAAACAGAGAACAGAAAGAAAGAAAGAAAAAAGAAAGAAAGAAAGAAAGCATATACATGAGTGTAAGAATGAATTTAAAAAATAACTAAGAGCGAAAAGAACAAATAAATTAGACATAAAAGAGAAAGCGTAAGAAAATTATTAAAGTAACGAATACACAAAGAAAAAGGAAGTGAAATAAAGAAAGCAGGCAGCTGTAGATTTAATGAATGAAAAGAGAATAAGAATTCAAAAATTGGAAAAGAATTAAAAAAGACACAGTAAATTTGTGGCAGAAAGAAATAAAAGAGTAATATTAAAGAAAGGCAAAACTGTTGAGGAAATTAATTTAAATAGTTATTTAAGAAAACAGATTCACCGAAATCATGAAAGAATGAAACACTGTGATCGAAAGTAAAAGAAAATTAATGGTTGAACGGAAAAAAAAAATAATGAAATAGGGAATATGTTTTAATGACAGATAAAATGAAAGACAAATGGACGACTTAAATTGTTTAAAGAAAAAAAGAAAGAAAAAATGAAAGGAAGGAAGAAAGAAAGAAAGAAAGAAAGTAAGAAAGAAAGAAAGTGAGAAAAATGAAAGAAAGAAGGAAAAAAAGAAAGATATTTTAATAGTAAAAGTGAAGGTCTGACAAAAAGATTAATGTAGATTGATGTTTATTTTCTATCAATGAAAGCTTTTTTTAAAAAAATCGCACAGGACTGTAGGATCTTGACGAAAGAAAGAAAGAAAGAAAGAAAGAAAGAAGGAATGAATGAATGAATGAAAGAAAAGGATGAAAAGGTAAATGCAAATAATGAGGGGAAGAAAGAAGGAAAAGGGAAAGCAAAAGGATGAGGAAAAGAGAAGAGGAAGAAAAATAAAAGAAAGGAAAACAAATCATATAACAAAGGAAAGACGAAAGAAAGAGAAATGCAATAAAGAATTATATATGAAGGAAGGAAATAAAAAGAAAAAAAATGAAGAAAGAAAGTAAGGAAGAAAGAAAAAAAGTATATAAAAGATGAAAAAAAGAAAAACAAATGAATGAGTGAAAGAAAGAAAAAAGGCAAACATAATGAAAAAGAAAGACGAAAGAATGAAAAAATAAAAATAAAAGAAAATGTAAAGAAAGACAGAAAAGCAAGAAAGAATAAAGAATGAAGGAAGGAAAGATAAAAGAAAAAGATAAATGAGGGCAATAAAGAAATACAGGAATAATGAAGTGATTTTATGATAAGAGTGAAAAACTATCGATACAAGTAAGGGTTAATAAAAAAAAAAAAGTGACTACAATTTCGAAGTAGTTGCCAAATCGGGAAATAGCGACAGAGTAAAATTCAAGAAAAGAAAACAATCAGGACATAAAAGCACAGTCACCCATGATCCAAAGTTGAAAACCTGTTCATAGGATTGCTGTACGCCCAAATAACGTCTTTACACCCGTCTTCGGCATTCACACAAATGCGCTGGAGTCCAACTTCCTGATTCCTTTCGCCCTTTCCCTACGGATCAAAAGCGATCAACTTCGTGATCTTTGCCGGTTTTTTAACGGATGCCGATCATGGACTGATCTGATATTCTTTAGAGCTTCCATTTTCGGCTTCCTTCCTCAACTAGATCCCACACGTTCTCTGTGTGCTCCACGTGCCAACCGGCCCTCATTATTCTACCTTTTCGTTCTTTTATTTATTTATTCATTTATTTATTTATTCATTTATGTATTTATTTTTTAACTCATCCCTATCTGGGCGCTCCTTCTCTTTACACGTCGCCTCGACTTTTCTCTATTTTATGCCTTCCACTTTCATTCTTTCTGTTACACGTTATATTGCTTCTAACCAAGCACGACATTTTTCTCCCTGTGTTAGCTTCTATTTGTGTGGCTTTCTACCGGTTCTTTATGTAGTAATATCACTGCTAGTACTCGGAACGGGGTAAGAACAAAGGCCGCATTATGATCAGTTAAATCGGACTATCTTCTGTTTACATTTCAGCCATCAATTCGCTATTTTCCCCATCATTATTTATTCCCAACCACAGAATCTTAATCTCTGTCTGTTTTTCTGTATGTCTGTCTGTCTGTCTCTCTTTATATACACACACACACATATATATATATATATATATATATATATATAAACACACACACACACACACATATATATATATATATATATATATATATATATATATATATATATATATATTGGCTGTAACAGTAAAATTGTTCAAATCGTGTAACAGCAAAATTGTCGAATTGTTATATTAATCCCTGAACCTTTGTATCTTAGCAATGATTAAAGACATCATACTGAAATTATTCAGTTTTTTTATAAAAATTATTGGGTTCTACTTTGAACAATATTCCTTGTGCAAATTAATATGAAAAAAAAAACGAATCATTCCATTATTATTTACTTCGTATTTTGTATGACCATTCCATGAAGTTGTTCCTTGCAGATTGACAACTGTTTCGCGATTGGATTTAAATCAGTTACGTTTCCAGGTCAGTCTATAGTACTTTGATTTGCTCACTGCTAAGGCTTGCCAGTGTGTTCGTGCAATGTTACAATTTCTGTAAGCTTTGTTGTGTTAACGTCCATCGCAGACAATGACCGTAGGGCAACTAATCGGCAGCCGAGACAATAGTGTCTGGGCATGATAAAAATTTGACTTAATCATGGATGACGCAACATTTTTCAAAGCCAAACACAATTTATCATATACCACGAAAATAGATTCATATTATTGCACACCACTGCAAATGACCTAATCTGAGACAAAATAGAAATCGATTACATCCTGTCACTCCAGTGGGTTGAAACAGGAAATGAAACTAAAACGGTTGTTTCAATTAATTTACATAAGTGTGTAAGAATGTATTTAGTTCTAAGATGGAATGATGATTCTCCTTGCTGTTGTGACCTACTGAATCACTTTTCCTTTTTACTGTTCCCTCTTTTTTAAACTTATTCACCGTTCTCTTGTTGGTGCTTGAATGAACTTTGAAGATGAAAGCCAGAGTATGAATGTTGTTACCATGATCAAAAGCCTGAATAATATGTTTCCTGTCATCATTGCTCAGTTGGGAAGACATAGTTTGGTTGTCACAAAATCATTTTAAAATGTTCTCATTCTAGCCGAATAACTCAAAGGGTTTTTCAGTGGTTTTTACGAAGAATGGTTTCAAGATGTCTAAACGTTTTATCTGAAAACCTAGAAAAAAGAATGGAATTTGTTTAATGTTTTTTTTTGTTTGTTTGTTTGTTTTTTTGTTTTTGTTTTTTTCGCTAGTAAACATTTTGTGGGATGAACAATTATCTCAGACTGTTACACGATTTAGACAATTTTGTTGTTACACCCGCCAAAATTAACATAATTTTGATATATAATATTATTATCAGTTCTCGCTCAAATGATCTAAACTTTAACAAAATGTATAAAAACTAACTGTTGACTGTGCTGACATATATCACTAGGAATCTACCAGGAATATGGATCGTGTTTTCCAGTGATAATGACAATATATTGTTAAAATGGCAACCACGTCACGTGACTTGACAACTTCTGATTTTTACTTGTGGGTCTATTTGAAAGGACAGTTCAATTTTCTCTTCCTACAAAACCTAACGGAGAATCACTGAGACGCTGGAAAATGTTGTGCAAGACATACTAAAGCGTGTTTACTAGAGGCTGGACTCCCGATTTCACGAGTGTCGTGTCACAGGCGGTGCGCATATGGAATATTTTGAAGCTTTGTGAAATCTGTTAAAAAATCTGCATCCCTTTAAATATTTTGTTCGAATTTTGATAAATGCATCTTCTATAGTTCTATATGAAGGCAACTGAATTTCGTTCCCTTCTGATATATAGTAACACAGATATTCTTAATTTAATTGTTGTCAATTTTTTGACACCCCATGTGTACGTTATATATATATATATATTGCAAGGAATAAATACGAATTATTTCTTAATGGCATTATGAAAATGAAAAATAAAAATAAGAGATGATAACACTTTCAAAAACAGACCAACCGGTTTTTCGTTCCCAAGCTCATCAGGGTCGACTGGGAACAATTTCAAAATTATTGCAATATAAATTGACTCACTCACAAATCCTACATACAATTAAAACTTTAAAAATGAAAAGATTAATGGTATGAAGGGAAAAAAAACAAAGAAAAAAATATATATATATGTATATATATTTTTTTATTTTAGACCGTGCGAATATGCACAGTGAAAAGGGGAAAAAAAAAATTATTACAGGGAGTGTGAGGGGAAATTATGATAGACACTAGAGTGTAATAACGTGAAGCCCGAGGAGACAGTCTCTTTGCTTGCAAAGAGACGGCTCCCTGGACCGAATATACAAAGACTCAAGTGCCCTCAAATGAAATGGAGAGTGCGAACTGGACAGTACAGTAAACCAATTCGGACTAAAATTCTTCGCACAATCCCTGCAATTTATCAAATGTTCAGTGATCGCTGACCCGGAAGTATTAACCAAATGGCTCTATAATTTTTTTTCTTCACACACACACACACACACACACATATATATATATATATATGTGTGTGTGTGTGATTTTATATGAGTTGAAAGACAAAAGAAATAACCAAATAAGGAAGCTTTCTTACTCATTTTTGTAACAGCACAAAGAAAATGATCTGTGAATTTGAGAGGATTAAAAGAAAAATAAATAATATAATATGTCTAGATTATTCAAGCAATCATGCTGGAATTAAGATATGCTGTTTAAATATACATACACACACACACACACACACACACACACACACACACACACACACACACACACACATATATATATATATATATATATATAGATAGATAGATATAGATATATATATAGATATATGTCTGTGTGTCTGGTTGGTGCGTAATTATCAGGCGTTTTTTAAACAATACTTATTATGAAAAAAAAAACAGAACAATTCAATATTAAAGTTTTTAAATGAGTATTCCGGAGTGTATGATTATCGACACGCATTTTTATAATATGAAACTAAAGTAATACTTTTATTTAAAAAAAAATTAAACAAAACAGCAATTTATATTAACAACTAACTTCCCTACAAAAACGCCTGATAATTATGCACCTAAACAAGACTGAGAAAACAAACCCAATGTGAATATTGAAGTCAACACCCAGAGGTGACAGTCTTTCAAGCTTAAACGCAATCTTCAGGACTGAAAATTTCGCTTTAGCATTAAACAGCAAGAAATGAAGACAAAAGAATTAAGTGAATGAAGGAAATCTAAGTATACCAGAAAAAAAACAAAAAAAACATGTAAGTTGAATGAGTATATCGAAAGGTGGGGCATATTTTTCAAAATCCTGCAATGCATTGACAGGATAAAACGCCCAAAAGTTACAATGAAAATAAGCAAAAAACACTGAATATACGAAGAAGGAAAAGAAAAAGAGATTCTGTGATATAATGGGTTATGCTGTGTTCAAATTCACACTTCTCTCTTCCCAATATATATATATATATATATATATAGTATTATATATATATATATATATATATATATATATATATAAATATATATATATATATATATATATATATATATATATATATATATAGTGTGATAAAAGACATACATACTCGCACCAAATTTAAATTCAAATAATTTATTTTTTTCATTTTATTGACTTAATTTTTTTGTTTTTTCGCCTTTAGCACTAATGTATTAAAATTATATAAATTATTAGTTAATTCTAATATTTTAGGCAGCATTAATTAAATAAACCAATTTTGACACAAACTTTGAATCATCACCACTTGGACGCGAATTAACGGTCAGATTTTATTTACACCTGAAAATTGCAACAAGTGCATGAAACTTCGAGTCCACGTTGGATGTAATATGTATTCAGTAAAACTCACACACACACAGAGACACACACACACACACACGCAAAGACACACAGACACGAGTGTGTGTGTTTGTGTGTACGGGGTTTTCCGAAAGTCTTGTCACTCGTACATAGTATAATTTTCTTTCAACGATCTGTGACGTATTATAAAGAAGAGAGAGATTCACATGAACGATAACAGAATACCCGTCAGTTGAAGGATGCCGTTTAAATAGCCTTTTCAACACTCAACAAAGCAGAGATTCATAAAACAACACACAGGATATGCTGCCGCATGATTTTGTGGCACGAAAATGATGGTGTACATAAAGACGTTCAAGGTTTACAATAGCGTCAATGAAAGTGAATAAACTGAATCCAGTACAAATTCTTTGTATTAGTGAATTACTTTGTTCTTCTATTGTTCTTATTACTTTTTGGTAGGGGGAGATAAACCTTTCGAACCGCCCTATATATATATATATATATATATATATATGAGTGCATATATATATGATTGTGCATCTACGTATCTAATATCAAATATTATATCTTCAAACAATTAGAAGACTGAGCGTGGTCTGGAATGTTATGATCAATGAAGAGATGGCGTTATTTCTGATAAGATGAACAATCATTACTATTACACGCTTGTATGTAACACACTGTATTGAAAGAATAATAATATTAATAGTAACAATACTCTATCGACGAAGTTGTATGTCGTCGGCGTTCGAGATTATTGAATGAATTGGTTTGTTGATGACAACATAATATTTGCTATAACAGGGCGACAATCGGTTTTGAATTAATTATTATCTTTCTGCTTGATTTGTTGCTAACACCGCTAAAAGTCACAGCTTGCTTATGTTATTTAAGTGATATATGGGGTGGGGTGGGGTGACGCATTCATACCTTTCCCAATGCTATTTGCGCGAAAGGGAATATAACGAAATCAGATGCAATTCAAACTCTTCTAAATATTATGCCACCTACAAATCCGGTTTATATATATATATATATATATATATATATAGAGAGAGAGAGAGAGAGACAGACAGACAGACAGACATAGATAGATAGATAGATAGATAGATGCAGAAAAACGTCTCATCTACGGACCCCCATCAACAGACCGGGTGCAACGGACAAAATCTGCAGCCAAAATAAAAAAAAATCTGCAGGAAAAAAAACAAAAAACTTACAAATCGTCAGCCATGTATTACAAAATTTGCAGGTTTAACGGAATAAGTCATATTATTTCTGAAAGTGACCGCTTGACGGTTGTGGTGGCCCTTTCAACTGGAAACAAAGACAGGTGTACAGTATATAAAGTACGATAAATTAGCTCTGGAAGAACTCTTTTATTTTGATTAATATATCGATATTAATATATATTTATTTGTCATATATACATATTTATAGTACTTTTATTATGATCACAACGATTGGCAGTTACTATTGTGGTTTTATAACTCAAAAATAATCTTTCCCTATCTACCGACATTTAGATTTAACGGACTACCCGCCCCCCTCCTATTAGTCCATTGATGAGAGATTTGTCTCTATACACATGGCGTATCAAAAATACTTTTACAAATTTTGTTGAGGCGGGGTCCTCATGTCAAAAGAACGAGAAAAGTCCAAATGAGGTCCATGAAAGGTGGTTAGTTAGTTAGTTGAACGATTTCATGGTCTGTACGTTACCCTGAGCACAGACCTTGGAATTGTTATTTTTTTTTTTTTTTTTGTGGGGAAACATAAACAAATGGTTTATGCAGCAGAAATTAATAACGCAGCGACACTACATCGACATCATGTGGAAGTATTTGAAAGGTTCCGCCATGATGTATTGGTGTGTAGAATAAAGCGAGGAACATCTTACTTATTATAAAACTCAGATTGTGTGTGTGTGTGTGTGTGTGTGTGTGTGTGCGTACGTTTATATATTGGATCGGATTTCCTACATTTTCCACCGATTTCAACAAAACTTCACAGGACTACGTAAAATTACCTTGCGGTGGTTTTAACAGCGCCAAAAATTGGAAAAACACAATTGTTTTTGCACGAAATCAATTTGAAAGCACGGTTAAGTGTATCGCACCCGGCCGGAAGTTACTGCCGACTACTCAAACGTCCGAACCTCGTTAACTTCCGGTGACTCAGCATATTTTTTTCAGAGAACGATACACAAAAAGTAAACAAATGAAATCTAAACATACACAAGTACTCCTACCTAAAAATAATTACCGGAAACAACTTTAAATACACATGGTGTCCAATTTTTTTTACTGTATTCAATAAGTAAAAATCATAAATTCTAAAAGATTACAGAAAGGCTACTAAATGAATAAGATTTACTAGATCATAATTGTGACGTCCCTGAACACAGCCTTCGCTCGTTCCTCGCTGCTTCGTTCGGGTGTCGCCGCTCCAAACGTGACGTCCGCCTGTCGCGTCAGTCGTGTTTTCTCTTCCTGTGACGACCAACTGGCTTGGTATCGGTCGCGGCACCCAAATGTGACGTTCTAACCTTTTGGTGATTCGGATGGGAATCTGGTTAGATTCGATATCAGCCTCGTCGTTCCCAACTCGCTTCCAACGCCTGGTTACCAAAGTAACTGCGTTGATCTCCAGTCCTCATACCCACGTTGTGAATCGATCTTAGGCAGACGAAATCAATCAGTCGTTGGGGCCGCAATGCAAGCTGGGTCCAAGCGGGGGTGTTATCGCACAAATACGTATAAAAGAAATAAAATGATAACTCAAAAGTTCAAGGTATCAAAGAAAAGGATAACAAACTTTATGTCTAGTTGTTGGATACATAGGACTGCGCCTATCTCCCGACCCGTTCTATGGATTGTGACACGTTGTTTTCCGTTAGGCGAGTTTTTTAATAATTTCAAGTTGTTTGCTCTTTAAGAAATTGTTTTATTTTTTGGTGTGTCTTCGGGCAAAAATCGAAAAAAACTTATTTTGGTGGTCTGGATCTAAGTCGCTCTTCAAAATAATTGTTCTTGGATTGAAGATGAGTCCGAAATTGCGCGAATCTTGGTCAGCCGATGCGAGGCTTGCTTCAACTGAGCACTGGAGACTGACTCTGGGAACTGTCTCTCCCGAACTCAACTCTGAACTCTCTGTTGAACTGATTTTCGCTCGCTGCGACTTCAGTTTATATGGACGCCGACAAAAACCGGGGTGGGTTTGTCGGCGCCGGGGGTTCCTCGATAATTCTAAATACCTATCCACTTCTTTTATTTTTGGTTAGGAATTTTCCACTTTTTCCATTTTGGGGGAGTCTTCTTTACTCCCACCTTCTCACCATGCTTTCGGGGTCGGCTGTCCTCCCACTTCCTCGTGGCGACCTCTCATACCCATCCTCTAAATGGGCGGTGACAGCTTCCTCCTTGCGTCACGTGATCACCACCAGCCGGGCGTGTACGATCCCGCGGGCTTTGTTTCAGGAAAAAAATATATCTCGCTCAAAAAAAAATTATTTTACCCCGGTCTCATCTGGACATCGTCAGTCAGATTATCGCTAATTATCAGAATGGGTGGTCTATTTAACACGGCCAGACCGTCGCCTCGAAAAGAAACATTTCTATGGTTCCAGTCACTCTTTGGTGAACATTACTGATAACATAGTTTGTTATCACAGCTAAAAAGTGTTCTGTCGAAACAAAACGGTCAGTCGCCACCTCGTGTGCGGCTTTGATACAATTATTTTTTCATATCTATCCAAAGCCCTGTAGTTCACCTGTTTTTTGTCAATTATCAAAATAAAATTTCCAATTGGATTTTTCTTTGGCTAGTCCGTCTGTGGTTTGATTAATCAGATGTTTTCCCGCATTAGCGGTTTGTTTATGTATCCCCGATAACACAGCTCGTCGCCAGAACACAACGATTCCCCCATCCACTCAGAATTTCCCTGCAATTATATTGACACTCTTCGCCATTTGTTACTTATCAAAATATCCTTTATCCATTGTCTCTTAGTCGTGGGTGTCCTACTTATCATCCACGTTTGGGTCTCGCCTCTCTTTCCTTTTCTTTCCTTCCTCTCTTTGCTTTCTTTTCTTTTTTTGCCTTGGTAAATGGTGCCATATAATTAATAAACCCAAATAAAGTTAATATTTTTGTATTAGAAACAACGAGTGGAAAATATATTCAAATCAGAATTCTAATTATGAATCACCACAAGCAAAATATGCAATTTTTTTACTGTATTCAATAAGTAAAAATCATAAATTGTAAAGGATTACAGAAAGGCTACCGAGATTTTTCAACCGATTTCAACAAAACTTCACTTTGTTTGGTTGGGGCAGGTAGTGTTTCTTATTGTCTTGCACACTTTTTTCTTTATGTTTACATTCAGAATGCTTTAAAAATTACATTTACAAGACAATTGTTTATAATAAAATTCTATTCAATCGGTAGACTCATAACGATTGTAAACAATGTTTTTTCACAGTTTGGGTTTGACCAATTCGTAAAAAAAAAAAAAAATTAAGACATGCATGTCCGTCAACCTTAAACAATAATCTTTGTCAATTTTATTTTTCAGTCTTTATGATGGTCGATACTTGATCTATCTCTTACTGTTATATCCCCGGGCAACGCCGGGCTCTACTGCTAATTTTGAATATTTCTATGAATTGTTGCATTGAGGCATAAAGATAGCCTTTTGGACGTTATTTTTGTATGGAAATTTTACCTTGTTTTCGTGTCAGGAACCCGCTCCCAATGTCGGTTATTATTGTATCTTGGATTGTACTTTTAACAGCGTCTACCGTAAACTTTGAGCTTAATAACTCAAAAAAGAATTATTTGCGGACATATTTTCATATGGACTCTTGTACTTGGTTCTCTGTTAGAAACCCCCCACCACAATTTGTAAACGTATTTCTCCTACACAGTATATATATATATATATATATATATATATATATATATATATATATATATATATATATATATATATATGAACTTTAAAGTCAACACTTAGAGGTGGCAGGGTGTTTTTTCATGCTAGACGCAATCGGTCTGACGATTGCATCTAGAATGAAACAGCCTGTCTCCTCTAAGTGTTGAATTCAATGTTCACTTTTATATTTACATACGCTCTATCTCTGATATGGAGCACTTTATCCCATAAATATAGCACGCCTTAAGATATATATATATATATATATATATATATATATATATGTACTCTTTTTTTTTTTTTTTAATCATTTATTTTATATTTTTTCTTTATTTTTCATAAAAAGAGGTTGTATTTTGCTTTTAAAACAAAATAAATCTTCATTCGCCAGTAATTGTTACTCATCCGATGAGATGCATTGATACGCATCGAAACTCAACTGCAATTGTGTAGGGATTTTGACATGTTTTTCGACGTAATATCCTAAAATTAAGAATATCACTCTACTCTGTATTGAGCCGTCTTTTAATTTAAATGTTACGAAAGTTGGAATTGTACTGTACTCGTTCTCATTTTACCTCTTTCTCTCTCTCTCTCTCTCTCTCTCTCTCTCTCTCTCTCTCTCTCTCTATATATATATATATATATATATATATATATATAATATGCATGTGTGTGGTGAGAATAAATAGGTGTGATTTTTTTTGCGTTCTAATTTATTTCTTTACATAATGTAACAATTTAATTTTCCTTTTTTATTTAAACACTATCACCATTTAAATGGTTTTGAATGAAATCACTAAATCACTGTTTGCATTGATGATTTTATTTTTCCATGTTTCTGTTTCTTTTTTTATCTCCTATATTACCAAACTTTTTTTTTGTGGGGGGAGGAATTTTGAAATTCTTCTACATCTGCGTAAATAGCACTATTCCATTCTTTGGACTTTTTTTTGTTTTTTGTTTTTTCTATTTTTTTTTTCGATAGTAAATTATTTTTTTTTGTCTATGTTCTGAAGATATTCCATCACGTGCCTATGGTTTCATCCTATGATTTATTTCATAAATTTCCCGCTGCAATATTCAGTTTGCAACTGTCACATTGCTAACTTCTCTCTCTCAGTATATTTCTCCTTTTTGCATGTTATTTCTTTATGGTTGATGTATTATTCCTCTCTTCAAAATGTGGCCTTTGTCTACTTTTCATTTATATCCATTTCTCTCCATCTTCTTCTACTCTCTCTCTCTCTCTGTCTCTCTGTCTGTCTCTCTCTCTCTCTCTCTCTCTCTCTCGCACATCTGTTACAGACTTTGAACAATTTCATTATTATTTTTGACTTGTTCTACCATCATACTTTTAGTCACATCATTGACGTTGTTTTTTCCAAGATTCATGCTGTTGACTGAAAGGTTATATAATACCAAATCGACACGATACGATAAAGAGAGGTAAAAATAAAATAAGAGACATCGAGCATCATTTCTAATAACATTAATATAATACTATATAAACATCCATTCGTATGTTGTCACTGAATTCCGTCTATGCTAATAACACACACACACACACACATATATATATATATATATATATATATATATAATAGTTTTACTTTATTCCAGGCTATTACTTTCCAGTCAACTTTAATAATCCAAAATTTAAATGCAATGTCAATAGCTATCTTTTTGTCTTCTAAATAGTTGTTTCTTGTATTCTCGCCAATATAATACTATTCTTTTACACTCAGTAACCCCTTTGTATGTATATATATATATATATATATATATATATATATATATATATATATGTGTGTGTGTGTGTGTGTGTATGTATGTATATTTTACTTTCCTTCGTCCCATCTCTCTCCCCCACCTCCTCTTTCCCTTCCCCTCCCTCTTATTCTAACATTAAATTGTCTATGGTGTGTGTATGTCACCACGAAATGTATCTTTATGCATTAGACATCCGTCGACATTCATTCTCTTCTCTTATTTAAAACCCTTCCCCCCACATCTCCTAAAATTCTCTCTGTTAAGGTTCAATCTCCCTCCTCCTCATATTTACATTTTCTCTAAATTCTGTTTCCACTTCCGGAGGGGTTTTTTTCTGTTTTCATTTTGAATTTGTAGGTCTGATGATTTGGATCGTATTTACGATTCCAATGGAATAAATTATGACCATGGAATATTAGTGTTTAAGCCTTTTTATTATATCCTTACTCTGTCCTAGACATTGAGTTCTACCTGGATTCTTCCTCTTGGAATTTTTTTCTGAAAATATACATGTATGGGTATTTATATATTTTGCATATGTATGTATATTTTCCACTAATATTATTAATATTATCTATCTATCTATCTATATATATATATATATATATATATATATATGTGTGTGTGTGTGTGTGTGTGTGTGTGTGTGTGTGTGTGTGTGTGTGAATCAGACCAGGAAAGAGTAGTATTAAAAAGTACACAATACACGTAAGAAAAATATATATAAAAATAACATGTGCAGATTAAACCTTTAAACCAAAAATCCAAAAGTTTTACTTTTATACTATTTACATTCTTCGGATGTCGCCATATTTATTACAACATTTCGGCCGTTGTAAGCTCCGGACTTCTTCAGGTGGTTGGAATGGCGAACTGACCCATTATTTCGCTCACTGTGGTAGACTGTTCTAGTTCCACGTGCCATGCCTAATGAATGTCAGTTAACCAGGTATTGAAATCACACTCTTTGGGTCATGTTACTGCATCTAACTAACGCCTTTATCCACTGTGCCTTGTTCCCTTGGGGACATCTGTGTATGAATTTCTGGGTTTTATAAACCTAACGTCTTCAGCAATCATTTTTACCATTTTTCATATTGCAATTTTTGCTGTTATCATTGCATATCGGAGCGTACAACGGCCGAAACGTTGTAATAAGTATGGCAACAAAGATGAGGACTATAGTCCGAATAATGTAAATAGTGTACATAATAATTCATCTCAGAAATATAGACAGATAGAACTTTTTACTTTTAAACCAAAATTACGAAATTTGAAGCTCTTGCCCTGATATACAAAAAAATATGAATATGAAGCTGGTTAAAAAAATCTAATTTAAAACTCCAATGTTATTCTTTAGACAAGCTAGCCTCCCCGTACTCTCTGTCAAAATAAAGTTATATATTTGCTTTCCCTCTTCACTGGATACATTTACAGTACACTTGTCTTCTCGTTACTTTTTTCTTTTCTTATGCCCTCTTTTCCCTCTCCCTTCCATTACACACAATGTCCTGTCTTTCATCATTATCCTGTTTTTTCTATTGCTTTTTTTTTAAGATAATCAGGTAGCGTTCTTTATATATATATATAAAGCGTTAAATTAGTCATTTTAAAAGTTTCGCCCGAAAAGATTGTCAGGGTTGAAACGATGGTCAGGTATAATAATTGACCTCTTGATTGATATATATATATATATATATATATATATATATATATATATATATATATAATATGCATGCATGTTATTATCTATCTATCTATCTATCTATCTATCTATATATATATATATATATATATATATATGTCTGTGTGTGTGTGTGTGTGTGTGTGTGCATTGCACTGTTCATTGAATGTTCTTTCAATCGGAGTTACTTTTCAATTTTTCCAATGTTTTTTTGTTGTTTTTTTTCATAAACCCGTTATATTATAACATGATTTATACATCTATAATGCACATTGTTTTAAGTAAAATCTCGAGGAAATAATAAAAATGCTTGCTAGACTAATTTCCTTCCATCAGTTAATAGATAATAGACAAATAGTGCACAGTGTGACACAATGTTCCAAAGCTCTATCTTCAGTTTCGAATTAGAACTTGCTTTTTCTAGACAGGCTACCAGTTTATTTTTAGGTTTCTTTATTATCTTCCAAAGATTATCGTTGCAGTTATAACTTACTTTTAGTGTGTATAACTAAATATTTTATCAAAAGGGTTACTATTAGGGAAATGTTTAGCAATTAAATGGAGGATATATCTAATTCTTATTACTAATTGGTTAAATGTGTGTGTACCAAAAGATTTTCCTAATTCTATTCCTTTTCCTTAGAGCAATATAATATTTTTTTCTATATTTAATTTCAGATTACTTGTAACTACTATTTTTAAGGCAGCTGTATATATCAAACATGTCTTTGTCAAATGGGTTGTTGCTAAAACTACATACTATAGATGAGGATATATGTTTGATTACAGATGGGGGTGGTTAGAATTGTAATGTATTTATATTGGGTTAGCATTATTTTATCAAACAAATTTAGAATACATCATTACCAAGATCTAGTGTAACATCAAAGAAAATCAAAACGTTTAACATTAATAGTTATCTTAACCTTAAGATTTGGGCTATTTAAATCCCTATGAAACATTTTCCTCAATTCGTTCCACTTAATTTTAGTAGAATTTCTTACTTAATGCCACAAGACCATCATCTCTGTATAACACTAAACTATCAACATTAGCATAATATATATATATATATATATATATATATATATATATATATATATATATATGAGGTCTGATGATCCAGGGAAAAAAAACTGCCTGGGGAAAATAAGTTATAACCATGGAAACTTAAAGTGGTCTGGTTTAATTTAAATTAAAGTATTCGCTCTGATTTAATATTGAGCTCTCCCGATTTCATCGTCCATGGGGCCATCAAGATTTTCATTACTTCTTGTTTTGAAACATGAGAACTCTTATGTAGCGATGGAATCATGTTTTAAATAAATAATTATATTTAGGCTCTACTTTTGTATCGAGCACTGTTTTTTAAAAATAATAACAAAAAATACTAAAGAACTTTGGATTATTTACCTAACGAGTTCTTTTCCTATTTTCTATATATTTTCACACACACACACACACACACACACACACACACACACACACACACACATATATATATATATATATATATATATATATATATGATATTAACATTATATATATTAACCTATATATATATATATATATATATATATATATATATATATATATATATATATATATATATATGCAATGTTTGTAACTAAAATTTTGACAAAACTCTATATATCCGATTCTGAATACACGCTGCAATAAATATATCAAATTTTGGACACTATAATTATACGCAGACGCACGCACACACGCCCATAAAGATAAAGAAATACGCACACACACATACATACACATACATCTATATACTTCGATGTGGTGTAATGGTTAGCAAGCTTGGCTCGCTAGAACAATTACGACTGAGTAATGAGTTCGATACTCACTGGGGGGCCCCCAAATTTCGGCCTTGTGCCACATCTAAGCTACGCTTGGTAAATCACACATCTAGATAGATAGATAGATTCTTTTAACTGTCTATTTTCTATGACTTGGAATAAGTAGATACGCCACCTTTGCCAGAGCTGATATTTCTTTATACTTTTTTAATTCCCGAGACTTTGTACATAAATTGCAACCGCGCTCTCCGATCTCGAGCACTAACGATTAATATTTCCTTCTTTCGGACATTCACAAATTATGCCTAAGGGATAACTCAATTTAAATAATATCAGTTCGAGAACAAAGTAACTGCTCTTGGTCAATCTCTTATTTTTATGGGGAATTTTCAGACAAAGAATCATAATCTACATTTGTTGTCGACCTAAATCTGTCCGATATTGCTCTTTATCTATATTTGGGCATCTGTCTAATATCTTTCCATTCTCGTTCTACCTACCTTTCTAGATTTAATGCCTATCTCCTTGAGTCTTTCAGCATTTCTTCCTTTCCTGACCCAATCTGCCTTCTACCATTTTCCTGTCCGGTTACCTTATCGATCAGAACGCATCTGATCAAAACACATTATCTAACATAAGTCGGTCAAAGCTGACATCCTATTTTTTTTCCGAACGTCCTTCATTTCGGATAATTTTTTTTTAGAATATCGGCCATGTGATTTTTTTATGTTCTGCGTTCTTCAGAATCATTGGTTCTGTTCAATAAAATGTATTTCTGAGGGTATAATTAATGTTTAACACTGTATATAAAAAGATGAAAACCAATCTGTTAGTAAATTTACTCGGAGTATTTTAATGCAAATTTTAAAAAATGAAACATTTAATAATATGCAAATAAACATTGTTTTTTTTTTTTGTTTTTTTGATTTTTTTTTAGTAAGTGCTAATTTATTGATACGTTTAATTAATACGCCGTTTGGAATTCTTCTAAAGTGGAAATTTTCTGCAATCTTGTGTATTCCTTATCATGTTCTTATAATCATTTTCAGTTATAGTAAGAACTCGATTCATCAAGCTTTGATTTAAAGAATATTGGATTTACGGAACCATTTTTGGATCACAGTTATTATTTTAACTGAACGAAGTTATATAAATACAAAATCAAATCATTTACTGAGACAAAGTTCCAAGTTACATGCCATCCTTGTTACCTATAATATTACCTGGAAATTAAAAATTCGTTAATTTAACAACCCTAGTTTGTTTATAATTTTAGGGCTTGTAGTCATCATACCGCTAGCACGCTTTATGATTTTGTAAGAATTTATACAATTTGTTTTATATTCTGTATTCGACAGACGTGAGGAGTTAAAATTGAGAAATTTTATAAGCCGTTGTATGAAACAGATTTTATTAAAATTATTTTACTACTTTTGTTTGTAAAAAATGCAGTGATAATAAAAATAACCATCTAGCCAGGTATCGAAAAACTCCACCACGTGTAAAATCCCGTACTGACAACTTTGTTAGCATACTGCCCGTCAAAACTGAGGCGTTGAAAAATCTTCTCACTGTTGGATGTGTGTACAAAGTAAATTACACTGAAGATTACATCGACAACAAAACTTCCAAAAGTCATATAACAATATGAGGAAGGAAAATTATGTTCGATGGTTTTATTTGATATAGTGTTTTATGAAACATTACTTATTTATCTACTGACTGTCTGGCATTTAACAAAATTATTTTCATTAAACGCAGTAAAATGAGGAAGGAAATTTATGTTTGATGGTTTTATTTGATATCTTATAGTGTTTTATGAAATATTACTTATTTATCTATTGACTGTCTGGCATTTAACAAAGTTATGTTCATTAAATGCAATGATCGTCAAAATTTTCTTTTTCTTTAAAATTCAGTTCACCCCAAGCAAGGCAATAATGTCACTAAGATGCAAAAGTTTACTGAAAGTGAAAGAGAAGGAAAAGATTTTAGAAGAAAGCATCAACCCAGTTCTATACAGGGAATAAGAGATAACACTTGATTCCTTTTCAAAAGCCCAAGAAATATTACGAACCGGACAATAGACAATGTGGGATTTATCGGTTTTAAGGAGATATACTCCTATAGCGGATAAGATTAGTAGGAAGAATAAATTTATGGCTAAATCAAAGTTTTACATATATGTCTATATTTTATTTACTCTCCATTTCTACACCTAGAAATTAGTTCTGCAGTATTGTTCGTTTTTTTTTTGTTTTTTTTTTTTTGATAAAATGAAGATTCAATCCACCTATTTAGTAAAACTATTTGGGAACCAAAAATTGTCATGCTTCTCTTGTGATCTGGTGTCATCATCAGCAAAAGCTATTTATTTCACGCTATTTTTCTAACTTACTATATATATATATATATATATATATATATATATATATATATAAGAAGAAGAAATATAGTCATAAGATGTGCTATATTTACCGGATAAAGTGCTCAATATCAGAGATAGAGCGTGTGTAGACAGTAAACATAGAATCAACACTTAGACACAGTCTGTTTCTTGTTATATGCAATCGTCAGGCCACCGATTGCATCGAGTAAACTGACGATTGAATATAGCATGAAACAGACTGTCGCCTCTAAGTGTTGACTTCTATGTTCACTTTTATATATATATATATATATATATATATATATATATATATATATATATATATATATATATATGTTTGTGTGTGTGTGTGTGTGTGTGTGTGTGTATTCCGTCGGATTTTCTAAGAGAATGATTACCCAATGTGTGCTTTGTGTAAATCTATAGCTAGGATATTAGCCTCACAAAATATTATTAACTAATTTTCATTATTGTGAACTATATAAATTGTAATTTGTTCCATGGCCATAGGTAATCACAAAATTAGAAACTTACTCTACTATACGACCATAAGTATGAGGAAGCCAGAGAAAAAGTGGATGTATGAATGTGCGCATGCGTATAGCTGTACTTTTCTAAAACTTTGACTCGGGACTCGTGTATATTTATTTATCGTGTGACTGATATGGTGGAGAGAGTCCAATGGCCACACGCCAAATACCCTCTGCTTATCCGGTCCACGGGAATAGATCGCGTTTGGCCCAAACACAAATAAGAAGCACCCGTGACAATCGATGCTTCAGACTGCCTTTATAATTTCCTTTCGGAAATGAAGATAACGATTGAGTGTTGAACTTTCACAAGGAAAAACGTATCTAAAAGTCATTTTTGTTTTCTATTATAAAATAGCTACTTTCCGCCGATTCATCTTCGAATCTTTCAAGCGCACTCTGAAGGAAGAAACAATATATGGAAATAGAAATTACGGTACAAAATAGTTAGCACGCATTGCATTTTTAGTGTATCTTAACTTTCTTTCTTTATGAAATCTCCAGATTTCTTTGTTTATGTTTAATTCGATTTAAATAAAATAAACACGAAGAAACAGGAATTAAAATAAATTTGTTGAAAAGAACGTCGTTCATTTTTACATGACACTTTTTTCTGGTTCAAATATTTGAGATAATTTCTCTTTTGACAACAGAAAGTTTTCTCTCGCCTTCAGAGTTCTTTCGACCTGAAGGCACACAATAAATTTGCTTGATTTCTCAACTTCAACATGGCTGTTCGTTTCCGGGTGTACGGACCTGATGAAATTCATTTTATTTCTTTAAATATTTCACCCCAAGCAAGGCGATAATGCCATTGAGACGCGGCGTTTTACATGGGGTGAAAGAGAATGTGAAAACTTTTAGTGAGGAAAGGCGAGGACAAGGACAACAAAGAAATAAAATTTAGGAAGACAGATGAATATGATTCGTGTTGCATTTAAATTTTTAAATGTTGTAAGTGGCAGGGAAAGAGGACATCGGAAATGAATTCAGTAGGTGAGATGTGCGAGAAAAAACGATTAGAATATAAATGATGGTTGCATCTAAGTAGTTCAATTGTAAAACGGTAAACGTAGTTGCCAAAATAGTACAACGCTTACATTTATAAGAATAACTGCTTTGAAATATTTGTAGAAAAGACAGATTGATCGATTACATTATAAATCTTCTTTGAATTTTCGCAAGAATAAATAGATATAGAATATTTGTGTGTTTAATTATGTTTCTTCAACACACATAATGCCAAAATTATACTACAAGTATACTAATTCTTCCATGTGATGTGAGATATGCCGGAGAAAATAATTCTTTATGTGACATGTACTTTCAAAACGTGGGTAATCATGGCTTGGAGAGCTATGATCGCCCACGATTACCCTTTTTCGAAAACGTTTGACCATTTAACGCCTCTTTATCTCGTTTCTACTGTGCATTCGCACAAAGGTTCTCCGATGTTTCTGCATTTACTTGTTCTTGTCGAAGTCCACTCATCTTATTTTCACAAAAATCCAATTGTCTATTCAGAATTGTATGCATAAATATTTTCCTGAAAAGAATCTGTTGATCGCTGTCTATTGTATTTTCAGCATCGGTCAATAGAAACCACATTTTGTCGCTTCCAGATTCTGCGTTTATGAAAAGATAATCCAGTATTCAGTATTTATTTCATTTCCACTTTATCAGTTCCTAAAGAAAAGTTCCATTATTTTCTTCGTTTCTCAAAAGCAAATTTCCCTATTCCTGTTATCCATCTGATTTATGTTACTCACCTCCCATCCAAATCCAATTAGGGCTTGCGACCTGTCAGTCAAGAAGTACTTCCACATGTCGAGGTATCTCTTAGTATAAGTAGCGAGATTGTAACTATCACCAGCTTGTTAGGCTTATCGCGAAGTGTACAGCACTTGGTATTCTCCAGCGGTCGTTTGATCAGCCTCAACGATGATCGAACGAGAAGCTTCGTTTCAACATGAAATATCCATAAGCTGCTTAATACTAAACTAGACAAATAGATCTCTTGATCTATTTGATTATGACACCCCCAATACGTAGTTTTGAAGCTGTGCAGTCTCTTTTAATGACAACCATATGTTCTACGTTAATAGCCTTTTATTACTTTCATTAACGACTAAAATAACTTTCTTTGTCAATGGATCTCCACCAATTACAAGTTTCGATAAATAAATTATCGTCTAAATTACGCAAAACTGAAAATAGCACTGATATCTGATCTTAACGGATATATCTTAACAGATATATTTACCAAAATTACACAAAATTATCATGGACAAGTTAAGAGCAAATTTAGTCAATAAATCATCATAAGCTTCGGCCACAGCCTCCAGATGATTTCAGAATTTCGTACAACTCTTCTGGACGGTCTCTTTGTCTAAGTTGTTTAATGCTGACAAAATTCTTGCCTTCGGTTCATCTTTGGCGTTATATGAAGTTTTTCAGGTCGTCCACTCAACTACGCCCGACACATAAAAATCAAGGGGTTGCAGTTTAGGGAGTTAGGTGACCAGATCTAAGAAGTAATATGGTCGCAAATATTTGCTGGCTGCCTGTGTGACATGGTGCAGAGTCCTGTACCCAGATACAGTGTCTTCCAACAGCCACCCGCTTGACTTAGAGCAACACTACCTCATCAAAGCACTTGATGTAGGCCTTACTGTTGAGCCTGAGGCCATTACCATCAAATTCGAGTGTTCTTTTCTTATCAGAACAATTAGAGTTTTCCAAGCTGCCGCACCTGCGTAATCACCATTAGACCTATGCAACATTTTCCGAATCTATGAACTACCCACAGATTGTAACTCAAACACTTTAAAATCTTCGTATTAAAGCTTACGGTGCGAATGCAAAGCAGTGCAGCCTGCCGTTTCCAAATTTCTGGCGGACTGAATTGGGTCATGGTGTTCTTCTTACTGATGGTGCACAACTACCCTACTATACTGTGCAGTCGACAAAATCAGAAGCAAACAACGCGCATGCCCGAAATTAAAAATATAAAATGGCGACAATTTACAACTCCCACCATGTAAATCTAATATAATACGGTGAATATTTCAATTAACTATTTTCAATTTACGGACATACGAATCCATCATGGTACGTTATGATTTTCTTGTCCTTTTTTTAGTTATTCTGTTTTCAAATGTCCTAGAAGCCAGTGATTGTTTTCATGTTAATATCATGAAAGGGCATATAGTGTGTGTCTTTTTTCACGCGTGCGCATTTCGATACTAAAGACCATAAAAATAATTATAATAGTTACAATTACCCGATATATCTCCATTTTTATTCATGCATTGAGTTTTTAGTTGATTAGCATCACTGGGCCTACATTTATCGGGATAAGATAATAAACACATTAATCATTCTCAATTAGTCTATTTGATTTTAAATAGATATTGAAGCATGTAAACAATTTAATACTTTTTATTTTATTTTATGGCGATTAATCTTCCTCGCCACGTTTACTTAGCGCATTTATTCGAGCCAACACTTAAAGGGAACTTAAAATGAGTGGGATTGATATATAGAGAAGCTTTCAAAACAAGAACGTCAGCCATATTTACGATTATTTTATGTCTTAAACATTGATTAAATCAGACACAAAGCCACAAGTTGCTTCTAGTGCCTCGTTTTATTATAATTAAAGAAATGGCAAACGTTAATCGTCGATATCAAAATTGTTTAAAACCTATTTTAAGTTCATTATCTTAAATTGCTTTCAATTATCATATTTAGTTTGCCATCAACACTGCATATATTATATTGTAAAGGTTACGAACAACGATAATAAATCTTTGTAGGTCTCTCCACTTCTCTTAAGATCGTCTCGCAGTATCCCTTAACATTAGCTTGTTACATGAATTCAGTATTATTTTTATAATCTATTTTAATACTTATTATTTATTAGGAGCCTTGATGAATCATAAAAATATACAGGGTGTGCCAAAAAATTTGACATTAATTCGCAGGCAATAATTTGGGCAGTTCTTGGTGAAATAACCTAAGATTTTCACAGATTGTATAGAAACAGATCAAAACTTTTTATTTTTTATTTTATTTTGCTTTTGCTTTTTTTTGTTTTTTTTTGTTTTGTTTTGTTTTGTCTTTTTTTTTGTTATCTCAATGAGAATCTGCCAGAGATTGTTCGGGCGTGGTGGAGATTAAGATAGTTTCCTGATGAAATGGCCGCCGCGATCGCCGAACATGTCCCCGTTTGATTTCATTTTATGGTGATCTGTGAAGGGACCCGTCTATGCACCCCCTCTTCTTGCTAACATTGATGAACTCAAGCAGAGAATCACTTCCGCACTGGATAATGTTACCGGAGATATGTTACACCGTGTTTGGCAACAGCTTAACTACCTACTTGACGTGTACCGTGTCACAGACAGTGCCCATATTGAACTCTTATGAAGTCGGTCCCATAAAAAACTTATGATGTTCATCAGCTAAAGTATTCCATTTCATTGAGCTAGATTTAATAGTTTTTAAGATAATTGCTTTTAAAATGACGTCAAATATTTTAGGACACCCTCTGTTTCGTTTCATTCTTTAAAATCACCTGCCAAAGGTCCAGTAACTGTTCATTGACTAGACGATATAAATCACTGAGTTTAGACATGAAAAATTCATCAAGCCTGGTTGTAAGCTGCACATTAGAAAACGACCGTAAAATGTGATAACCGGAAGGGGCGAAATCCGGAGAATATGATTGGAGCGGCAGAACTATGTATTGTAGACTTGCGTCTCAGACCAGGCACGGTTCTTGCTCGGTATGTAGCTTATTCCAGTCAAACTCTTGTCGCATAAAAAATAACTTCTCAACCAGAGAATTTTCCACGAACTAAAATGATGAGATGATAGTAGGCAAATTTTGATTTTTTTATAACCTTCTGTTGTAGAGGAGTGAAGCAAAAGCGAGAAAATGGGAGGGGGAGGGGGAGGGGGACGAGCGGTCTAATAAAACTGATGGCGTGTGCCTTACTTTTTATATCGCGGCAAGCGGTTCTCTGATTTCGGCTGTTAATGATCATTGTCTTATAGAGGAAAAACGTCCTCTGTCCTGTCCTCTTTCATCTAAATAATCATTAATCAAGTCCTCAGGATCTGGCTTCCCACATTGATTTTTTGACATGGTTATTGTGAGGGTCACTTAGCAGACAATCATTCAGACATTAAC
>CAHIKZ030000468.1:725000-727500 GCA_903632075.3 Acanthosepion pharaonis | reverse complement strand
CGCAAGTTTAAATCTCGTTGAGCAGAATATGCCAAAACTTTTTTTTTTCATATGTGTCCCGTGCACATTGTCAAAGATGAACTACAGTATCGTACATAAAAGTGGTCACCATTACCATTTTTATGGAAAGTTAATGTTCTTCAATATTAAAAATGCCGTATAATTCACATAAATCAGTTATTATTCTGTATTAATTCTAATGCAATCCTATTGAATTGAAACAAGTTAAAAAAAGTATGAATGGCAAAAAATGGATACACGTAATCATTATAAGATGGATACACGTAATCATTATCAAAAATCGATACACTTAATCGCTATCAGGCGCACTGCAAATCAGTAAAAACTTGTCATCTTCACGATGGCTTCTCGTTTTCAATTATGCCCATCTGCTTCGGTTCATTGGGTTTCACCAACACATACAGAGTCGACCTGTGATTTATACTTCAACCTGCTGAACGGATTTTAGTTACTGTTCAAAACGTTGAATTCAGAATTGTCCCTCTCCTGTACTAGAGGCCGACCATGGCGAGAGTTTCCAGTCTGTCCTACAATTTAACTCATAGCTGAAGGAAGAAGAGATAGTTTCATTCTTTTCCCCCGAGTATTGACTAGTTATATTCCATCATCGCCAAACTATCACCAGTTACGCTGAACAGATGTCACTTCGGGAAGGCACCGCGCCTTCAAGGACTATTCGGCTTCAAACTCATACGTGCCCTCAAGTGGAACTCGTACATACGATCCAATATTACGGAAAAATGATCGGCTCCCTGTATAGCTCCAGTAAGTACACGACTCCTCCTGCTATTCTCTATCTTTACAAGAGCCAGATCAGGCCCCAAATTCCGTACTCTTGTCATAGTTGGGTGGGAGTTGCCCAGAGCTAACTCTACATCCTTGATATATCACAAATGGTTGTGGATGACGAATTATTCTCCGACCTCAAGCCTCTCGCTGCTCTATCTCTACTTCCACAGAAAGTGTTCGGACGAACTACAGTTACTGTTCCGTCCAGTTCAAACCTTCACAGCAAGAATACGTCATGCCACATATATAGAAGCAAATCAACCACATTCCTTCCGTACTCCAACGATTTCCACGTGAACTGCTTCTTCCCGTGAACCAAGCTCTGTGAAAGCAACTCCCAATATAATGTTTCCCCGATCATTACAGTCTTAACCTGTTCAAGGCTAGGATTAACTGTTACCTTCTCCGCCTATCCGCAAGAACATTGTCTCCTAACGTAACCCTCTACATCAAATGTCCTTTGTACAGGATGAATCTTACTGTAAAAAAAATGTTCGAATATGAATATAAAGATACACACTGGAATTCGTTCGCGTTTGACTAATTATTCGTTCTGAGTTTTAACCCACTACAACATTTGTATATCTATTGTATAAATGCCTACGAAATACTTTTACGTCCTGGTATAAAGTACGTACATTCTAAATCATTATTAAGCATTTTTAATAGGGGGATTTTAGTACAAATAACGCCTCCTTTTTTCTATGGCAGGTATATTCAAGTTGCAAGCGTTTATGGCTCTCTGCATAATTCGTGGCTCTTAGCAACGTTTCTATATTATACACCCCACTCGCTGGATTGCTATCTGTTTATACGAGCTTTTTATATAAATTACTCGCTGTTTATACCTTCCATGCAATATCTCATGCGCGTGTCATTTTTTTAAAAACCCTCTTTCTTCATTATGTGCCCTAGAAATATCAACAATATGTCTCTCGTATTTTAAGTATAATCGTCATTTTTGTTCCCATATTACTTAAAACTTCCTAGTTACTCACATACCCTGTCCATGGTATTCTCAGTATTCATCTGTAGAAACACATTTCAGTTGAGTTAGGTCCCCTCTTTATTTGTAAGAAAAATTATCCAGCATTCACTGCCATATAGGAAAACTTATATCGCATTTGAGCATATTTTTCTCTGTTTTTAACGGAAATGTTTTTTTAATACTTTGTGAAGCTATTGGACGGCATTTTTTATATTTATATGTGTCCCCAGATTTCGTGTCTTATTTTCCGGACCCTGTCAATACAATTCCCGATAATTAAAATGCCCTACTTACTTAATTTTGATCTCTTCAATTCGTAACTCGTATATGGGGAAATATCTTTTGCTGATATCAAAATACCTCTCTTCTCATGATTAATTTTCAGTTCTTTCGACTTATTTTCATTACTATTTTGTCTAAAATTACCTGCAGTTTCCTTTCCGTGTCCGCTATTAACACTGTGTCATCTGCATATCTTATGTTTTTAGGATTATGTTCACCAAAATTAAATGTCGTTAGGAGTTCTCGTTCACTCAGGACCACCTGGCTATATCAGTAGAATAAGTCTGGTGAGCAGGCACATCCTTGTTTTTGGCATCTTTCAATTTTTGTTTATTTAGTCAATTCATTTCCTATCTGTATTCAGGCGGTTTGCTCTTTTTATAAATTATGGATTATTCTCATATCCCAAATGAATCAAGT
>CAHIKZ030000468.1:715000-720000 GCA_903632075.3 Acanthosepion pharaonis | reverse complement strand
CACTTTGATATTAATTCCCGTTGAAAATAGCTCCTTTATATTTCTCAACATGTTAGGAAAATTCACGCGTTATAAAAATAGAAGCTGTGGAGATGATCAGCTAATATAATAGAATAACCTGCAAATTTTCTTCGGAATAAACAATGACCAAAAAATAGAAAGCAGAGTAATGCCAAGATGCGTTTTCTCACTGAATCTATCTATATATAAAATGCTGTGTCTTCCGTTAGTCCGTCCGTAAAACCCTCTAAAATAGCAATACATTGACCGATAGAAAACGAATTTTTAGAAACAGGTAAATGCAGTTGGTTTTACTAGGTTGCGTAACATTGTACATAAATTATTTTGTAAAAATTAAAATTTTGTTATTTACCATACAAAATACACCAACTATTTTAAAAACAGTTTAATGATTAAAATAAGAAATACTTATTTAATAAAAATGCAATATTTTTTTGCATCGCTTTTCTTTAAGTTTTTATATATACAAAATTCCATTTCCCCATTCATCCTGCGTTTGCGATAACTGGAAACAAATCAGAAAACCAAACCATTCAAAAAGTTGGAATTTACCTCCAGAAATAAACATTTACGCATCGCCAATTGTATGTTGCATACTCAACAGTAAGTTAAAAAGGAAAAAAATGTAATTTAAAAAAAAATACCATGACTCTTATAAAATTAAATTAAAAGAATTATTAAAACTCGAAGTATCAATGTATTTTCCAAACAAATCAGCTGATTCAAATTTCATTGATTGGTTTGCGAAATTGAACGAAAGTTAGAATTCGTAAATCTCGAGAAAAAATGATAAATAACTTCAACAATACTAAATCCTGTGAGGAATTCAACATATGTCAGCGTATTGCAAAATATTCTTGTTTATTTAAACTTTTCAACAAAACGATCCTCCGCGAAATGGAACACCAAAGAAGATTTATTATAGGAGGTCATAATCAACATTGGATACGCAGATGATGCCGTGTTGATGTCGGATACAGAATAACAACTTCAATTATTTTAGGCACGATAGCGAAGAAAAACGAGAAAAGTGGACGAATTATTAATTACAAGAAAACAGAATGTATTGTCTTTAGCAAGAGCAATATCGAAATATGTGAGCTTTGAATTGGAGACAGCAGTATCATGTAGGTGCAGACATTTAACTATGTGGATAGTGTAGAAAAATATAACATAAATCAGCAGGTGCATCAGAACGACGAAATGATCCTTCTTGCCTGTTAGCAATCCTCCCCGCTCTTTTGAACAGGAGTAGAGGTTTATCCCTTTTTCTCTTTAGGATTAGGTTTCTGGTTCCAACTAAAATATATTCAAATCTACACTTCTAACGTGCTCGCCGAAAACTCTTAGCTTTAATTTACTTTTTATTTAATTTTCTTCCTCAATAGGATTATATATATTATGTCCATCCTCCATTTCAGACTCTTTCCTGGTCTTTTGAACAGCAGTAGAGTATTATCTTGTTTTCTGTCTAGGATTGGGTTTCCGGTTCCTTCTAATGTGTACTTCAACTATATACTCCTAATGTTTCTGCCTGAACTCTGAACTTTTATTTATTGTTTATTTCATTTCATTTTTCTCAATAGGAGTAGATAGATTCGCCTTTCGTCCGAGTAGAGATTTATCCCTTGTTTATTTTTGAGCATGGAGTTTCCCGTTACTTCTAAAGTTTTCTCATTCTCTTTCACTCCGAGTAGCCCACTACGTCTTAGTAGATTTATTGTCTTGCATGGGGTGAAATGATTAAAATTTAACGAAGCAGACTACTAGGATTTTTGAATTGTTTATTCAAAACAAATAAAAGTGTACTATGGAAGAGCTAGCAGAGAGAAGGAACTTGTTAAGATCTGCAAGGGACAGGGGGGAGATGGAGAGCCATGATCGCCTACGTCCTGAAATGACATGGCATATAAAAAGAAAGAAGAACTATTACGTCATATCTATCCGCCGAAATGACAATTAATGTTGGACGATTTGTTTACAGATAAAGAGATACAAAGCGCGGGACTCATGGTTGTATAGATAGATACTAAGTATAGATACTAAGAATACTATGAACTGAAAGTCTGTGCTATGGAAAGGTTTTAAATAAAAATGGAAACTAGAAAAAATCTAATATTTAAAATTAAAAAGAGGCTGTTGAAAATTCTGAGAAATGTTATGAGGGGGATACTCACAGGACGCATTGACCGTTGTTTATGAACTCTCCATGAAGTGATAATGCATATATATGATGATTTCATTTGTTCTTAAAAATACCTTCTTTCACTTAAAAATTGAACTTGTTCATCAACTCTCAGGTATGCCGCTACTGACAAACATGTTCGGCCACATCTTAAATGGATCACGCACATGGATAACGCAGTTCTTTTGATTAATGTGAATTTGGTCATTAATTCTCTATTTAAAATAGATTACATGAGACTAGATTAAGTAAAAACCCGGAAACTGCTCGAATTGCAACTGTTAACAACCATAGTAACTAAATTACGGTTCATTTATGATGAACCCGTTGGCTTTTGGTTGTTTTTTGTTTTTGTTTTGTTTTTTGTTGTTGTTTTTGTTTTTTGTTTTTTTTTTGGGGGGGGTAATGTTTTATGGCATATCAACCTCAATGGGTTATTTAACGCCAACAACATTTTTATTGTTGATATTACTGTTTTGTCAAAAATCTGTTTCTGATATTTTCCGTTCAAAATTGTATTGCTGTAATTTTTTTTTCAAAAATGTATTGCAGGTAATAGTTAACTATTTACCCATAGCTGGGACCCTCACAGGTGCTACAACCCTGGGTCAGGGTGTACCTGAGAATACCAGCGATTAAGATGTGGTTCCACGCTTTTCAAAACCTCCTGATCAGAGACCTTGCAGCTGGACGTAGTTTATCGTCTTACCCAGGACGGGGATGTAGTTTAACGTCTTACCCAGGACGCAACTCGTTGGGAGGAATTAGTGTGTGATGAAGAGGGATCATCATCATAAACATAACCATAAGTGGTGTCAATTTCGCTTGCTTTTTTATCAGATCAAAATAAAGCAAACATATATATTTTAAAAATTAACACCTGATCTGGATGTAAACAGAGAATTGATTTATCCATTAGGCCTACTTTCTATTGTTTTAACGTCGTAATAAAATTAACTTACAAAATCAGTTAGACTGCACAGAAAATACACAGAGGCCTGGATAGAGACATTCTGATTCTCGGTATTGAACACTAATACTGCGTAATGCTTTGTAGAAATGTCGATACATACCAGTAATACCGTTATATTTTCAAGTATTATGTAATCTATATATAATGACAGGTGGGGGCACCTCAAGGTGTTCTAATGGTTAGCAAGCTTGTTTCGCTAGAACAATTACGAATGAGTAGTGAGTTCGATCCTCACTGGCCTTGTGCCACATCCAAGCTACGCTTGGAAAATCACTATAATGACAGGTGGGTGGGAATATTCTTTTGATGCTGGTAACTTTCCTTTTATAAGATTTACTGGAAACGCCAGATTCTCGTGTCAATTTGAAATCATAGACCATCACTAGAACATACGAAAACTTAAGGAATCAGCGCATATGTTAAGCTACAAAAATCTCCTAAGCAGGTCAGTCATAGGCCTGAATACAATACCGGAACCAGTAATACAAAAACTGCAGAAAAACGACAATAACAAAAACATTATGATATTAGATATGGCAAAAGAACGTTACACAGATATTAGGTTTGTAAGTCCTCAAAATTCGCACACTGCTGTCCCAAAGAACACATCCTTCACTAAATACAATCGTTAGTTGAGTGATCCAAATGTGACAACAAAAAGTTGTGTTAAATTACCATTGGGAATTAACAGAAACTGAGATAGTTGTTTTCCAACCGTAACTTAGATGTGGCACAAAGCTGAAACTAAGGGGCACCCAGTGAGAATCGAACTCACTAATAAGCCTTAATTGTTCTAGCGAAACAAGCTTCCTAACTATTACACCGCCTCGAGGAGACCAAAGATTTTCTAGGCGTAGCTTAGATGTGTTACAAGGTCGAATGTAAGGAGGCACCCAATGAGGATGGAACTCACTATTCAGTCGTAATTTTTCTATCGAAACAAGCTTGCTCACCATTACACCATCTCGAGGAGACCAATAACTTTCTAAGCGTTGTTTAGACGCGTTACAGAAGAATCTAACACAGTGAACTAAATAAAGCGTTCAGTAAGAAATTTCATCTAATATCACTTCAAGAAGGACGGAGCGTATAATGACCAAAACCTCGGGAATATGGCAATAAAGATGATGGCAATGTAAACACTGTAAGTACTTACGTTAGAATATCTGAAATATAGGCAAAATTGAAGATGTTTACTTTTTCAGTAGGTTGTTACATAAATTACTTCTTTTTTTTTGTATAATTAATTATAAATACTTATTGTTTTAAAATTGTTCTGATGAATTAATCAAAAATTTATTCATTGTTTACAATCTCCTGTCAACGATCCACTGTTTAATTTTTCGGCGACGGAAAACCCTAGATTTTGACACAAAAAAGCCAGGTTTTAAGATCCACATCGTTTTTGAACGAAACACTTCTTAAATTGTTCGAAAGAGACTAGAAAAGGTAGAAGTATAAAGGGACTAAATCAAAAGAATATCGTGGATGTAGCAAAACTTCGCTACCGAATTTTTGAATTGAATGTTTACTCATGTTAGCAAAGTGGGTCTGATTATTCTTATGTTGAATAATAATGACACTTTATCGCCGGTCAGTTCGTTTTAGACGAATTGTATCTTCGAGACTGTTTATTTGTGAAAATACAGCTAAGCATTAACCATTTCCTTGTTTTGAAGCATTTCGTAGTAAATAGATTCTTGCCAGTCCCACTAAACATAGATTATTCTCTTGCGCGGGTGCAGCTCCAGTTTTAGTCAGAGACTTGTCTGCTTGTCGGGGCTAACCCATTCGTTTCTCTGCTTCATATTCACGTACATA
>CAHIKZ030000468.1:585000-710000 GCA_903632075.3 Acanthosepion pharaonis | reverse complement strand
GTATTTAGAAAGGCAAAATACGTCGACTGATGAAAAGTAGTGATAATTGCGTTTCACATAAAACAGACTCTTGGTGCTGACTTCAATATCGACTATTATATTTACATAGACTCTATCCTTGACACTGTGGCCTTAAAACAACACACACACACACACATATATATATATATATATATATATATATATATATATATATATATATATATATATCAGAAAGAGTGTATAGTGTCTATTTAAAAAAAGAACACTTTCATAATGAACACGACACAGTCACCAGAAAAGTTTTCTTCGAAAATTTAGCAGTTACCTAACACGCAATGCTCACTGCTGTGTCAAATCTTTTCACAATTGAGATTCTTGAATCACCAGATTCTGCTGTGGCTTCCTTATAACGTGACTTTGTCGGTTTTTAGATGATTAAAGGAGCTATTATCATCAGAAAGCGATTATATTCTCGAAATTACATTCTTAAATCTATTAATTTATTTTTCAATAGCAGAAATGTGTGTCTTTAATATGAAAATACGATGTCTGATTCATTCACCAATAATTCAACGGCTTCTATTCGTAATGACTTAGGAATCAACGCTACAGACGAATAATGGTTATTTGTTGATGACGTTATCTTGTTGCCATCTTTTGTTAGGAAGTAAATACATTTTTTAGGTATCGGCCATAAGAATAAATTATGGAAGCTACACGTTTTCTCTTCTTTTTTTTCTTTTTAGTAATAACATTTTCTGCTCTATAACTTTCGTTGTCCTAGGTTAATTATCATCTAAATTTATATTTTTTTTAAGAATATTAACATATATTTTTATCAGGATCGAATCTATAGAATTTGAGTTTTCCGATTTTAAATATGTCCTTCTCTAATAAACAGGAAACAATCGGCTCTAACTGATCAAACAGTTAGCATTACAGCCGCTAGAATTTGATTTTTTTCTCTTAAGACTGTTTTTCAGGAGAATAAGTTTCTAAAGTTCGTTAACAGTTATCACTGTTTCTAATATTGATGACAGTTTCCTTCCTAACCTTTTGTTTATGGTAGTGCGGAAGATCAACATCGTGATTATATCTTTATATTCCCTTCTAGTTACATGTGCTATCAATGTCACTTATTATTGCTATAGGAAGTACTCAAGTTTATTTTTGCTATTTGGTAAATCTCTTTGATTTTTGATTACGCAGCGCAAATCTTTAGGGTTTTCATTCGCTTGAAGACATTAGCAATCATTGCTCTTAGAAAACGATAGCATGTGGATAATACTTTGAAAATTCCTGAGCGAGTCGGAAGTTATGCATGATATCGATCTGAGAGTCTAGATCCGACGACATTATTCAAGAACTTGGCTCGAGTTCGCAAGTTAATATTTTGATTTAATAGCATCTTACGCTGTTGAACAAAGGTCCATTTAGCGCGACCTATCCCGTGTTCAATGGAAGCCACTAAATGTGTTTCTGTGCTTATGAAATAGAGAAAATTGAAAGAGAGAGTAATAGAGATAGAGTGTGTAAAAGACAGTACGTGTGTCTGCATGTTTGTGTGTTCATGTCTGTGCGTGTGTGCGTGTTTCGGCTTGCGTTTTATCGTAACAATCCAGGTTCGATTCGCGGTAGTGGATGCTCACTGCGGATGAGTCCCAAAAGTAGGACGAAACGGTCTTCAGTGATTTTTTTTTCTGTATTCTGTCGAGGTTTCTAGGTCTATAAATGATGGATTATAATGAAAAAGTTTCAAATTCTCACAATTACTATTCAGTTATATAATCCTATACTAGATCCAGATTCTAATTCTCCAGATGGAACGCCTTGGTGATGGAATTCGTTGCTACTGGGTCCCGTCCTTTGGGCTATGTATATTTGGATAAGTATCACCACCAGATATAGGATGAACTGTGCTATATTCCGTCTAGTTAGTTACCTTTCTCTTGGTCACCAAGGCACCTTGGTATGATGATTGCGTAACGGTCCGGGTGCGATTCCCCAAAATGGGCCGAAACGACCGTTCAGTGCCTTCCTGGTTTCTACATCTACATATGAGGAATTAAAAAATATTTAAGTGTGTGTGTGTTTAATTGTCACAGTTGAATTGGACCTGAACAAAATATTATTAAAATGTGCTCAATACACGTTTGAATAAAAAAAACGAAAACAACATGTATATATATATATATATATATATATATATATATATATATATATATATATATATATATATAGAGAGAGAGAGAGAGAGAGAGAGAGAGAGAGAGAGAGGCGGTGGAGTAATGGATAACGGCTCAGATTGAGAAATCAAAGAGACGAGTTCGAATTCTCGTCAGATTCATTACATGACTTGGGAAAGGTATAAATCCCCTTTTTCTCCACCCCAGACCGTATTCTACAACCGCAGAAAGAAATCGCAACCTACTGTTGAAAAAAAATCTGCCTCGTCCGTCATGTATTGATTACTGACTGATAGATGTATGTATGTTTGTGTGTCTGGCAAAGTTATTTCCTTCTTTAGTATTTCGGCGGACTAAAGTAATGTTTTTTGTTGATGCAATTATATATATGTAACAAGAGGAAGGATAAATTATTATTTTAATACAGACTAGTGAATTATAATTATTTTTTTATGCATTTGCTTTGTGATAATAAAATTTCTGCCAATAATGGTGAATTACTTTAAGAACATGGAAGCAAATTTACTGTGGATAATCTAATGAATAAACCACGTCCAGATAAATCTAGTTTTCCACTTTAATTAACGCAACATTTTTTTAAATCGGAATTATGGTCAGACTCATTACGGTGAGCAACTAATGCATTTAATGTGTTGTTTTGTAATAGATCTCTTTTGTGTTCATATAGTATTTTATATAAATTCTTCAAGGTTTTCTCTATGTATGAAATTTATGCGATAATTTTTATTAAATGATTTTAAATGGGCACTTAGGTTTACTTTGCTGAACATGTTGATGATTATATATGCCATCAATCCATAGTTGTGGGTTGTGTAGAAGACGTTAAATCTTTTTTCTAGACACGCATGTGATGATAACACTATCAGCAGCAGTAACCTCTTTTCAGCTTTTGGACATGTTTAAAAAAAATAGGAGAATGCATCTTATGAATTCTAAGAGTTCAGCTAGCTTTCATTTCGGCCTGAGATAAGGATTTGACGCTAAACTTAGCTCTCGGTACAATAGACATACATACAATATATCTGAATAGCTCTTTAATTCGTAAACAGATTAAGTTTAAATTTTTCGGCATATTTTTTTTACAGAAACACTCATAAAAACATTCATGAAATTTGCATTTAATGTGTCTGACCATATTTTCAAACTTAAAAGATTTGCACATTCTTTCAGGAACCACAAAATTTCTCTACGCGAAAATGTCCCAGATATGATAAAAAAAAAAAATTATTTTGTTTGACTTTCTTGTTTGCCTGTTTTCTCATATAATTCAAAACATTTTTTATTAATCTTTTCATCTACACACGATACTTTCTCAAATTCAAAAGACGACCCCTAAACTTGTAGTGAGATTGTTATTACGTATTATCAGATAATTTTAAATATTATCAACTTGCTGTTCACTTACCAAGTTTTTTTTTCTTTAAAGTGATTCACAAGAAACTTCCACTCATCAGCCACATAAAATATTTCACTGAGAGAACAATTTCACAATATAAAAATTTCAAATCCCTCATTAATATCACCCATCATTAAAAAGATTCAAGTATCAGTATCATTTCTGAAACAAGATCTTCTCATTTTTCATCCTGATGGAGACACTATTTATGAAAAGAGATTCTAATGATAAATATGATGTTTACAAATATGTAGTTGATCAAGTAATACAGAGAATAATATCAACCAGGCAAATACATCACATGCTTTTTATGATAGTGCACTGTGTAGTGGTTTAATATTTGAATGCTCTGGAGAAATCCAAAATAGGAAAAGTAAAAATATTGAACTGAAACTGTTTGAATTTACTCAGAATAACCAATTATAATTCAAGACAATTGTATGTACCATACCATAATATAATTTATGAAATTGACCAACATTTTAAACGTGAATGATCCTCAAAAAATTCATTTTGTTCAAAAAATCATTTAAAAAAACTTCAGTCGAAATTAGAGAAAAATATTATATTATCATAATGTTTCATCGTCAAAAGAAGTCAAAATTTTAATTACACTTCGAAAATTGTAGGCCTCAACAGGACTTTCAGAAGAAACCCTCCCATAATTCGTGATTTTTTTAAAAAATAAGATATTTTTTATTAAATAGGTTTAATGATTTTAGATAATTATATATTATTTTTGATGATTTATTACATGTTATACCAATTAGTATAAACTATTTCAAGGTTTACTTTTCACCGAATTAAATTATTCTAGAGAAATATTTACAAATGAGAATGTATTCTATTTAATATGAGATTAATTTTGACAGCCAGCATTTTGCGTAAGTCAAGATGCTCTCTTTTTATCTAGATGTAGGAAGCAGTTCTATTTGGAAACTAAGTCTCAGTTATTTTAAATATTGAAAACAATCCCCAGAAAAATAAACATTTCAGTTTATGAAAAAAGTCGGACCTTGAAAGCCAGAGACGGAATGACTTCAAAATCACCAAGGCAATAAAACTCCGATTGAGATTCAATATCTTAAAAGTAAGAATATATTAAATTCACTTTACCATAAATTCCCAAGGTAAAAAATATCTTTCTCTGGATATATCATTTGGGCTGACATATCATCGAATAAGAATTTTTCAAATTTGTATGAGCGAAATATAATGGATACTTCTATAATTACGCAAAGTATGAATCCTGAATCCAACGTGTTGACACCAAATTTCAAGATCCCTTAATTCCTGAATTAAATAAATAAATATTGCTAATACGGTTTATTATAAACAGAGCATCTACTTAAATATTTGTATCTATAAAAACAAAGCATAAATAAAAGCTATATTGAAATAATTGTCCGACTTAATACATTATATATATATATATATATATATATATATATATATATATATATATATATATATATATGGTGCCGTGTATTCTATATAATCGTAAATTTCATTCGAATAAACTTGAATTTTCTTCTATTAATTGTTAGTCGATATATAAAAGACGCAGATAAATAAATATTAATCATATGTTTTGGAGAAACAAGTAGTCGACTCATGATGTAAATTTGACATTTTGGAATTCAGGCAAGAAATCGACCAATCCTATTTTAAATTGTTTGTTTAAATATGCAGTGTCTAAAGACATACTTTTGCACTTTAAACACACACACACACACAGGCATATATATATATATATATATATATATATATATATATATATATATATATATATATATATATATATATATATATATATATATATATATATATATATATATATATATACATATGTGTGTGTGTGTGTGTGTGTGCATGCATGTATGAATGTAGGTATGTTTATGTTGCGTACAAAATACTATTCTCATAAACATATAAATTAAATTAACGAATATTTTACCCCCCACCAAAAAAAAAAAAAAAAAAAATACGCCATGATGTAAATTAAAAGCATCGGATGAAATCACTCATATTTTTCAGTATCTTAAAAAATTTCTTCGTCTTTTCCGCTCGTTTTACGTTGAGATTTTCAAAATTTCATTTTACCTTTACTGGAAAATACGATAATATTACATCCATTACCTTTAAACTTTCCAACCACATCTTCATTGACCTTTTATTGACCTCTACCATTTCTTTCCTCGAAATTTAAAGCAATGATCCATAATTTGTCCAGTAAAAATGTTTTACTTACTTCTTAGCTCCTTTTATACCTACCTAACTAACTTCCATCCTTCTTATCTATTGTTATGTTTGATAACATCACACTTTTCATGGTTCTCCCTTCGAAAGAAATTCTTGAATATAAAAGTTTTATTATAGCTGGAAGTATATATATATATATATATATATATATATATATATATATATATATACAATTCCAGCGATAATAAAACATTTACATTCATTATAGATCGAAATATTTGAAATATTATATATATATACAAAAATTTTTTAGATTAATTATATATATTAATTATATATATTCTAGATTAATTACACACACACACACACACACACACACATATATATATATATATATATATATATATATATATATATATATATATATATATACATATGTAAAGGTTGTTCCAATAACTTCGACTGATTTTAAATGGGAATTAAGTTTAAATTTCTAATGATTTTTTTCACATTTACAAACTTAAGTCTTTTGCAACCATGAAATTATTAACAATCAGACAACGTGTTTAAGTTATCGAAGCCTATTACAAAATGGACTTTCAAACAGAAATGAAATGAGAAGTTCCCAGGTCGCATCATCTCTCGAAACAGAGAAGGCAATTGGCCTTTAGATTTCTTCATTTGGGCTCAAAAGTAAGGTCTATGCCAACAAGGCAACAACAATTCAACTGTTGAGGGATGAGATAATAAGGCATATTGGTGAGATCGAATGGCCACTATGCAGAATCGTCATCAAAAATTTAGACCATCATGTGAAGATGTGGAGATTTTTGCAACATATTAGCCATGACTTAAATAACATGATCCAATAGAGAAATAAAGGAATTTTCACCAATAAAATCGCTTTGGATTTATATTGTTGGAATTATCCTTACTAATTATGAAAAAAATATATATATACATACGTATATATATATATATATATATATATATATATATATATATATATATATATATATATGAAGAAAAATATACTGAAAAAACAAACAAAAATCCTAATATGCGATTATGCTCTTTTAATGTTAATGTCAACGTCAGACGTTTCGGTCAAATAGACCATCTTCAGGACATATTCATAAAACATAATTAACATAGACCATATACAGTTCAACATGAAAAAGACGATGGACATAAAAGCAATACCAATCCAAACAGATAACTGAAATCTTTTATAAGATCAGCGTTCCATTTAAATATGATCACGTCGTCGTCACGTGGTCGATGTTGTGAAAACGTATTCCTAAAATTTGAGTATTTTGAATGAAAAACGAAAAGAACTTTATTTTTGATCTAAAACTTATATGTACGTTTGTCAAGCATTAATCTTGCTAGAAATGGGGAAATATTAAAGAAGCCAAGTCTAGTGTTCACCGTGCGTGAGATAGATATTATGCCTGCTTCATAAATCCGCCTAAGATTTTTATTATGAAAATATTTTAAAATCTTCACAGAATTAAAATCGAAATTATATATTTGCTTACATACTGTCTACTGGAAATACAAACCTAAATTTACTTTATAACATGGAAGACTTCAAGCTTATACGAAAATATAAGAATATATTGATCTCCGCGTATTCCTACAAGAACAGAAAGTATTTCTTAACGAACTGTTTATACGAGCTTGTCTAATATTTTGAAATAATCTTCACACATTTTCTCTGACTACATCAAAATCTACGTGGAATCATCAGTAAAAGATTTAAAATTTTCCGAGGAACAAACCTTTAAAAAAGCCACACTTCTTGGACGTGAACTAAAGTTAAAAAACAGCATGTCTCGCATTACAGCTAAAAGACTTCGATCCCAGGTGGCCAGAATTAATCAAAAAGACATCAGGGGTTTAAAACAAAAACATCATACTTTATGTGATCTCAGCTGTTGGAAAAAAATGGGTAGAACTGATCTAGTCACCAATATCTCCAAAACCACACTTAGCACCTTAGAGACTGAAGCCCTTAGCTTTGGTAAAAAGTTTGCAACTGGTTTAAAAGACCACAACATTAGCAAACTGATAAATTTAAATTACAAACACAGTGATTCCGACTTCCATAAAGATTTTACCTAGGGCATTTTGGCTGCCTCTTTTGAATGCCATAATATGGAAATTACTTTACCTATGAGATATATGAATGCCTTAAAATCCTTGTCTTCGAACAATAATATTATTATATCTCCTTCGGATAAAGAAGGCGGTGTTGTTGTCATGGACACCGTTGCTTACAACCAGAAAATGTTGGACTTGCTAAATGATAGAGACACATATGAACAGATCTCTCCTATACAAGTTTCTAAGAATCTAAAAGAATTTAATAGGTCCTATAAGAAACTGATATGTAATGAAGATAAGATTTGGCTTTCCCTTATTAACTACCACCCCACCGTCCCTAAAATTTATGGTCTCCCCAAAACTCATAAGCCTAACATTCCATTAAAGCCCATCATCTCGGGTATAGGCTCAGCACCTCATAATATCGCTAGGTTTTTAACTAAATTTCTCACTCCAATTCTGGGCACCATAAGTAACGCACATGTAAAGAATTCAGGCTCTCTTCTAAATAAGTTGAGGAATATTGATGTAAGAAACAAATCCCTAGCTAGCTTAGACATTAAATCTTTATTTACCAATATACCTGTTGATAAATGTATTAAACGATTAGAGAACCACCTTAAGAAAATTGATTTTAAGCTACCTATCACTATTTCGAAATGCATCAAGTTATGCATCCTATGCACTTCACATTTTTTCTTCCAGTATAATAATAATTATAAACAAAAAATTAGTTTACCAATGGAAAGTCCTCTCTCTGGATTCCTAGCATGCATATTTCTAGAATTTCTTGAATCTGGACCTTTTAAATGTGTCATTCCAGGTGATACACATTACTTCAGATACATCGATGACATTTTATTTATCTACCCACATAAACATGATTTAAACGGCATTACTGATAGATTAAATGCTATAGAATTTACCTATGAACTTGAGTCTAATAATTCTTTACCTTTTTTAGACATACTACTCATTAAAATAATAATAAATTAGAATTCAAAGTATATCGTAAACTCACATGTAAAAACGACTATTTACACTTTTACTCTCACCATGATACTAACACTAAGAGGGGTATTATTATTGGATTCTACTTAAGGGCTCTTCGTATCAGTTCAGCAAAATACTTAAATGATGAATTCAGGTATATTGAGGGTACCTTTTCAAATCTTTCGTATCCGAGACAATTATTACTGAGAGCTAAAAATAAAGCGTTGAAAATCCATTCATCAGCGCAAAATGACACCTCGAAGGCCACTACTACAACTACATCAGTGAAAGGCACACTTTCAGCTGCCCCTGATAATTCTTTTGGTCGCATCTTTCTACCAAATAACCATTTGACCGAATGTATCTCCAATAATTTAAATGCGTTAAAAATTAAAACTACAATATTACCTACTAGAACTATCCGTAGTTTATTAAATAACACCAGCAAACAACATATTACATCCGATGCTTGCATCTACCAAATCTCATGCAACAACTGTGACTTGAAATATGTGGGTGAAACATGTAGGTCCGTAAAATCTCGTGTTTTCGAACATAAACGAGATATTCGCCTCGGAAATTTAAACAATGCTTTATTTGTACACATAACTAAAGCTGATCATAATTTCGATTTTGATTCTGTGAAGATTTTAAAATATTTTCATAATAAAATCTTAGGCGGATTTATGAAGCAGGCATAATATCTCTCTCACGCACGGTGAACACTAGACCTGGCTTCTTTAATATTTCCCCTTTTCTAGCAAGATTAATGCTCGACAAACCTACATATAAATTTTAGATCAAAAATAAAATTCTTTTCGTTTTTCATTCAAAATACTCAAATTTTAGGAATACGTTTTCACAACATCGACCACGTGACGACGACGTGATCATATTTAAACGGAACGCTGATCTTATAAAAGATTTCAGTTATCTGTTTGGATTGGTATTGCTTTTATGTCCATCGTCTTTTTCAAGTTGAATTGTATATGGTCTATGTGAATTATTGTTGTGGTAGGATCCACCCAATTTGCATAGTGGAGTACCGACCATATAAATATGGTTGGTACCGGGAAGAGAGGGAGGAATCAAGAGATTCAACCAGAGACTCTGCCCGACTGCGACTCAGTCAACACATTCTCCAGGTCTTACCAGGAATATACAAAAGACTATATGTAAATATTGTGTACATTTTCATGTTTCAATATATTTTGTTCTAAGTACATTTTGTGTTGCATTATTATTCCATGCATTAGTCAAGTTTCAACGATTATGTTTTATGAATATGTCTTGAAGATGGTCTATTTGACCAAAACGTCCGACGTTGACATTAAACATTGAAACAGAATAATCGCATATTAAGATTTTTGTTTGTTTTTTCAGTATATTTTTCTTCATACTGTCGGATCTATATCCATATATTTGCTATATATATATATATATATATATATATATATATATATATATATATATATATATATATGTGTGTGTGTGTGTGTTTATGTGCGTATGATTGTGTATGTAAAATTTCAGCCCTAACTTAAAAAAAAATAACTGCAAAAAAAAAAAAGCAAACAATATAAATAAAGAAAAAAAATTAACATTTTCACCCACGTTCGTTTATTAGAAATTAAATTTTATCACTTACAATTCTCCCTAGCTTTCCTTGATTTAAATTTATCAGAATTATTATATTGATGAGCGTTTTTAAATTTTAAAAATCATTTGAAACTAACGGCATTTTTGCTTCTGTTTATAAATGCTTCTTTGCAAAATGAAGTTCGTTACTTTCTCTTCATGATTTCCAAAGGAGGACGAAACGCGTTTAGTTTAATAAAAGAGCTTTTTATTCCTTTTATTATTCATATATATATATATATATATATATATATATATATATATATATATATATATATATATATATATATATATATATATGTATATATATATATATATATATATATCTGTATATATCTGTGTGTGTTGTTTGTGTTTGTGAGTGAGTGTGTGAGTGTATCTGTCTCTGCGCCTCTGTGTGTGTGTGTGTGTGTGTAATGAAATACAGTTAGGTGTAACCATTAGAATCATCATTTACTTGAGTGTGTATATGCATTTTTGTTGCAGATATATATTTCGATTTACTTCCAACATTAACTCTTGATTTGCGTATCCAATTATTGTTTTTCGTCATCATTATATTTACACCTAGACAGTATCTTTGAATTGCATTGTCACCTGCAGAAAATTTACTTTCTTATTTAAAACCTTGAGGCATGGGACAATGAAATATATTGGACACCTGTTTCAGTTTCACAAATATTTCACTATATTTTTGCAATTCCTTATTATATTTATCGATTTCATTTTTTTTCTTTTCAACTAGCAAATAACAAATTGCAAGAAACGATCAGTTCATCACACCCTTTAATGTCTTGCATAAAATTTCACCATCTACTCCCTTTTAATGTTCATTTTTTCCTCTTTTTTTCTTGATAGAAATCTTTCTCCTTTCAAAAATCGTAAGGTCTGCATTCATTATCTGCGGCGCCTTTTCTCTGAATTTTGTTTTTTAAGCTCATTTGTATTTTTATAATTTTCAGATCGATCTTTCAGAATCATATACCTGGATAATAAAATGTTTCCCCGTTTCTGTTTGAATTTGTTTAGATGTTTTTAGACAGAAACTTTCCTTTTCAAATTTTAAAAATGATAGAAGTGTTATCCCGGAAACTACTGCAAAAAAGCAACTGGAGATTCAAATGATTAAGAATATTCAGATCAAATGATTACTGAAGTTGGCAATTAAATTGATGAAGCATTTGTCGTCAATACCTAAAATTTCTAACTAAACTTTTGTTTAAATACGCAAATAATGATAATTATAACGAGGTACCTCCATTTTTCGCGTAATGAAAAGGCCACAGACTTAATAAAAATAAAGCTTTATCGTCTGAATGTTTATGTTATTATTAAGATGAAAGACCAAACTATTTTTCGATTAATTTTTCTAAATTTTTATTCCTTTCTAAGACGTTCGAAATTTTCTTTAAAATCTGGTTTTGTTTAAGTCATCGAGGTGGCATAATAATTACATTGACTTTTCTGCTTTTTTTTTCTGTTGAAAACACATTGATTTGGAAATTCTTGTAAAAATATAATAAATGTCCGATCTTAATGGAATTTTCAGGATTTATTCACAAGTTAATGAAATCATTCTTTTTATTTTTTTAGAAAATTCCAGTAAATGTTTTTCTGACATATGTTAGCGCCCCCACCCCCATTTACTTAATTTCATGAATTTCGAAAAATTCCTTTTTATTTCCTGAATATTTTATCCGTTAAAAGTAGGACTCCTTGGAGAATGTAAATCACGCTTTTTTTTTCAAACTTTCACTATTCTAACTGAAAATCTGCTCTGAATTTAAAAATAATAAATTCAATAAAACAAAGACATTATTTAATTAGACATAATGTAATGCTATATTAAGGATAATATTGTCTGAAGAAATAACTTTTTTCCGATATGTAACGAATTTTTACAAGATTTTTTCATTTTTGTAAAATTTTAATTATAATAATTTATAATAGGTTAAAATCATGTAAAATTCTGTATTGGACTATTTCCTGCGTGTGATATAGTAATTAAATGGAAATGAAATCTATGAATCCAAAACTGAAAAGATTAATAAAAGCAGTTTGACTATTCTATTTCAAAAAATAATTTTATAGTTTTTTTTTGTTTTTTTTGTTTTTTTTTAATTTTTCACTTAATTCGTTCCGTTTTCATCTATGAAAGTCCAAACTTGACATTATTATGAAAAAGTCACGTGAACTTAGTGTTCTGTCTTTATACCGAGAAATTAATTTAGGAAAAAATTATAATATTTTAACTTTTTTTAAATTTTTGCATAAATCATTACGAAAGGTAAATAAAAGACAATAAAATACTAGATAATTGCGGAAAATATGTTCATTTATTAAAAAAAAAAAAACTGCGTTCACTTACATTTCGTAAATTTATGTCAATTCTGGTCATCCATAAAATCTGTCATCACCTCGAAAACTTACCGATACAATAATATTACTTCAATAAAGATCAAAGATATGACCCGTCCTTAAGAAATGACTATATTACTTTTTTTATGCTATAATAAGTAATATTTATTTAAAAGCAGATTAATTTAAAGTTTAAATTTTCTAATTTTACTCAAATGACGTGTCAGAACTATATATATTTATTGCCTATATATATATATATATATATATATATATATATATATATTTGGAAGAATTTTAAAATCGTTAATTTTGTTTTTGTCTACAAATTTCTTACAATTAAGAAAATCGCCGCTTTTAAGAAAAATTTATGAAATCGAGCAAATATTTGACATTTCATTCTATATAATTTCTATCTGAAATACATCAGGACATTTTACTTACTGGAAATAATAAATTCAATCTTGTCGCATTCAATTAAAGTTAAAATAAAAACTTCAAAAATGATTTTTCATTTTTTAAAAATTAATTTAAACATTAAGTATCAATTACTTATGCTGAAAAAGTGGAGGTAACTAATTATAACAATGCCCTCATACTACGGAAGGTGGGTTTGCATGGTTTTAATCTTAATTATTTCACAGTGTTAACATGTTTTCCATTGTTGAATTAAAATTTAGCTAAGGTAATATCCTGTTCCGCAACAATAATCTGTTTGTCACTTGCTTCCCATTAATCAGATGGGCATATCACTTAGGGCTGGATGAGCGGTGCATATTTGGTGCAGTTTGGAAGCATCAATTTACGATTGTGAATTCCACCAATATTGTAACGAGTGATAGAAATTAAAGGTAGCCACAAAAAAAGATATATTGATTTCATAGTGGGATATAATCTTTGGAAGTAAACATACATTTGAAAATAGAAATTCAAAGTCGTAGAGAAAAAACATGATAATATCCGTTTTGACCGTGTAATATTCATCGAGCAATTATATAAATCCTATGTCTCGATTAGAAAATATTCAACTCTCTCTCTCTCTCTTTCTCTCTCTCTCTCTCTCTCTATCTATCTATATATATATATATATATATATATATATATATATATATATATATATAAAGAGAGAGAAAAGTCTTATTTAATCATGAACGATATGGTTTATTATGCTTGCTATCATGCATTTTTGTAACAATGTCTAAATAGTCGATTTTACCTGGACATTAACATATAAAAATTCCTTGGAATCATTCGGTTTTTTTAATCAGCTTCCTGATTTATTTCAGATTTTTAAAATCTAAACCCTTCCGATTCTTGTTAATGTTTTATATTTCATACAAAATAGTATTCTCAGAAACGTATCAAGTAAATCAACAAATATTTTTATACCTCCCCCGCCCCCAATTCTTCAGTATCATTAAGAACTATTCGCTCTCAGGGAATCTTCTTCGTCGTTTCCGCTCATTTTATCTTCAGATTTTCAAAATTTCATTTTCTTATTCATGGAGAATAGTATAACATCAGGTTGGTGCAAAAAGAATGTCCCATTTCAAGACCTATATTAAAAATGAAAAAGCTCATGATTATGAAAATTAGTTATTCATTAACATAACCTTTTTGTTACTTTCTAGAAAATTATTCCATCTATCAACAAGCTTATACATGCGACAACTGTAAAACATCTTAGGTTTTGAAGCAAAACATGAATCAACCACTTATATTGATGTCAACCTAAGACTATGCAAATTATGCTATAGTCTCCGAAACAAGTGATAATCAGAAGGAGCAAGGTCAGGAGAATATGGTTGAAGTAGCTATATTTTCCAACCAAGCTCTTCCAAAAGATTTTTAGCCAGCCGAGCTGTGTGAGGACGAGCATTATCGGCATGATAGCACCCTTTCTGTTTCCTAAGGAAGAGCGATTTTGGTTCAAAGCTGTTTTCAAACGACAATGTTCATCACAGTAAAGATTAGCTGTAATTGTTTGATTGTTGTTTAACAGTCTTCGTTCATTATCTTACCATACACTCAACATGAGCTTCTTTGGATGAAGTCCTCTTGTTGAACTGATCTTCCTCCTCAACTGACCCACAATCGGCTGCGTTTAACATTATTGTAAAGGATCCACTTCTCATCACCTCTAACACGACTACCTAAAAAATGGTGCCTGAGGGTGTCGTTAAATCAATGATTAGCAACAAGCAACACGCTATTGCAGATTCCATGGAGACATTGCTTGTGAGAACCATTTCCCAACCACCGAAACCATTCCTTTTTCCTTGATGTAACATGGTTGTATGGTCTACGTTAAATTGTTCTGTAAGTTCCCTAGAGATAATGGTTGGGTTTGCCGTGACAACAGTTTCAAACTCTTCGGAATCAAGTTCTTTTGACGACATTCATTTTGTTCGTCTTCCAAACGGAAATTCCGACTTCGGATAAGGGAAAACCACTTACTGCATATTCTTTCATTCACTGCGTCATCTCCATAAGTGCTGTGAACGGACTTTGCTGCTGTACTTGCATTGACGCCTTTATGAAACTCATACAATAAGATATGTCGAAGGTGATATTCAGATGGGACGAATATGGGTGCGAACATTGCGGAAGATCCTGAAAAATATTTTTACAGTCTGAAAGAGAAAAGTATAAATTAATTATTGTGACATCCCTTAACTGTAACGGGAAGCACATGTGTCATAAATGCTATCTAAAACTTTCTTCTCAAATACTGGACATTACTGTTGCACCTAACGTGATACTACAACATTACCTTTAAACTTTTACAGTTTTCAGGACTGTTCTACGAAGGCCAAAAATGACAAGATCAACTGTTATCATTACTTTCAAATTCTCTGAAATATCATCGCAAGATCGAGAAACTGTCGTCTGCTTTCTTAAATTACTCTCAGATCTATTCTGTTGTTTATGGAAATTGCGATCTATTTCTACAAGCAGTTACCGGAACGTTTTTGTTCTACTCGGTCAGTAAGCATTCTCTCAAATCTATCTTGTTAAATAATCGTTGTTCCGCCATTTTCTTTCTTTAAGTGCATTCCACAAATGGCCAAACGGATTTATCTCCGGTGATATTCTATGCCATACGAGCAATTTTTATCTATTTTTCTTCAGAAACTCTGTTGTATTTTCCAGAGTGTTTTCGATACTTTATTGTCTTTCTAAATATTTTATTCTAGTCTACTTATTTTCTATAAATATATTTTACTGAACGTGAGCGTTTGTGATTCTATCGATGAAATCCTCCTCACCAGTGGAATTAGAATTGGTATGCTTAAATTCTGATATCATAAACTTGTATTTTTATATAACACTAGCAGGCTTCGACCGCTCACTATTGCTTCGAAATGTAAGAGATATTCACTACATGAAATATCTGAAACAAAAATTTTAAATGAAGATTTCATTCATAAATTAGCTTTTTATAGTTAAGGAAAGTTTTACAAATAGATGCCAACTTGTTGATAGGCCAAGTAAAATGCAAATCTCAAACGCTTTTTTGCACTATATAAGACGATATTCCTAAACAAAACGTTTTTTGATATGAAAATCAAAACAATCCTTGAATAAAAGAACAATAATGAAGAACAGTTAATTAATGAAATATACGTTTTTAAACAATCAATATGAGAATTAGTTATAGCTGAAGAGTTATATAACCTAGAAGTAGATAATATATAATACAGATATTGAGTTTTTGCCGTATAAATACCTCTTTGGAGGGATTTCAATGCAGGCTTATCATCTCTCAGTTGCGTCTCTCTCTTTGGGCAGAGTGCGCTCTGGGGCTTCTCTGTCAAAAGACAGAGGAGCCACTGGGAAAATAATACTGAGAGGTGCCCAGCCCTGGGGAACAGCTGCCCGAGGCCATACCCTCCCATTGCACCAGAGGGAGGAATCGGTGCTCACTCCGAGGTCAGCGCAACCGACGGTTGGGAAGGGGGTTGGTTGTGGCCAATTTTTGTCCCTTGCCCGTGTGTACGTGCTTGGGTCCCCACTTTAAAATGACCCTGTGTCACATCTCATTCTGGTTGGGGAACGAGTAAACACAGTATAAATTACTTTAAAGTAATATATACACATTATTTATCATCTCTCAGTTGCGTCTCTGTCTTTGGGCAGGGTGCGCTCAGGGGCTTCTCTCTAAAAGGACAGAGAGTCAACGGAGAAAATTTACTGAAGACGTGCCCAGCCCTGGGAACAGCTACCCGATGCCGCGCCCTTCCATTGCAACAGAGGGAGGGATCGGTGCTCGCAGACCAGCTCAACCGACGTTTGCCGGGACTGTGGGGAATGTTTGTCTCTTTCCCGGGTGCACGCGCTTTGGTCCCCACTTCAAAAATACCTTGTGTCACATCTCCTCCTCGTGGAGGAACGAGTAAACACCGTATAAATTACTATAAAGTAGAGTTGGGGCGTATTAACCACAAACTTTGAAGAATAATTGTACTCGAATTTCGAATTTCTTTATATCGATTCCATAATATAGCTTTCACTTAATTAGCTATTATGTTTCTCTAACTTTTCAAATTTTGATTGTATACACAATCAGTTATATACCATGGGGGATACACACTTATCTGAACGTGTATCTTTCTATACATGACTGACGAGACAGATATTTTTCCTGCAGTATGTTGCTATTTATTTCTGCGATAGACCAGTTGTCATCCAAGGCTATAAAACACGGCCTATCCTGATATTTACCCATAACTGGGAGGAGAAGAAGATGATTCATACCTTTCCGAAGGGTATTAGTACGTAAGTGAATGTAATAGATTCTACTGGAATTCGAAATCGAGTTTGAATTCGAGTTAAATCCATTACATTCACGAATGTATCCATTACATTCACGAATGTATAACTAAATTCTAATTTCTGTTTTCCCATATTTAAAGCATATTAATTTTATCTTATAAATTCTCCCCTGTTTTGCCACTCATGAAATAAAAATAATTGTTTGTACAGAAACTAAGCATCTACGTACATCAAATCGTCTTTAAATTAAGTGGCAGCGGAAGAATTATCGTTGGACGTTTAAAATGTAAGCTTAAACATTAATTCAATACCTAAATGCAGAGATCAGTTTTGAGTTCTTCTGTAGTTCATTGATGCCTATTGCATCTACTCCTCCCTAGCTATTGTGATGATGGCCAAACCAACAGTCCTCCACAGGAGCTAGCTTAAATGCAACCCTGAATCTGAGCTCAACGAAAATCGTTCCCTGCGCCTATCTTTTCTAGGGTATTTGAATTAGATATGAATCATTGAAATCTGACCAGTTTGAGTGGAAGAGTTGCCTGGAAACACACACATACACAAACACACGCATATACACTGTACTTTATATATAAGATTTCGCCCAATATAATGTTCTAGTGCCACTCATGTAGAGGATTACAATCTAAATGGTAAAAATGAATGTGGTGTATAGAAATGTTAAAAGGGAATGTAGATTATGATGATAAGTAGGAGAGATGACAGTTGACCCTCGAATTGAATTGTTTAAGATTAAGTGCTCCACGAAGCAACAGCGTGTAAGTTCTATTCGCAAAATGATAGTTCTTGGGAAAAGACCTTCTTCCATTTCAGATAAACACAAAATGGACGTGACTCGATTACGTGAACGTGAAATATCATGACCTAGCCATCAAGGAATGAACTGGCTGGTGGATCGAAATAATATTATTCATCTGAACATTTACGATTTACATAGCGACAGAGTAGTGAGAAGAAATAATCAATTCGGGACTCTATCTGTGCTGACAGCAGCAACTAGTTTTTGAACTAATCAAACTTGTAGAGAAGTCTAACGTGTACTTGAAATCCAACAGACGATCAAAGCATGTAGTCTCATTGAGAACCTGATTGATGATTCGAGCAATTTTATGAGATATTGGAAGCTAAATGATACTTGTTTACTAATTTTATACATTTTTATACCAGGACTAAACTCGTGAGATTCAGTCAGAATCAAATTAGAGATTTCTGCTTCTTTTGGACGGAGAAAGCTGCAAAAATACTTGAATTTTTAATTCAGTCGTAATGCGGGTTTGTTTGCAACTTTATCAGTAAACGTTGCCTATTTTTCAGGGTACGTGTAATTCATGTATATTCAGAGCATAACGTTCTTTGACTGAATTCGCTAGAATCGACAACCAAGTTTTACCGGTATTTATCAAGAAATTTCCTGATAAAACGAATAGACCAAATCTTTTGAGCTCGACCATATCTCTTCTGTGCTCTAATTGTGTCATCCGTGCTTATGCTCCTTTTTAGACGTCCAGCTATTTGTTGTAGCAGTTGTTGCATTTGTAGGCTTACAGCCATATCACCTTGAAACATCGGTTCTCGTACAATCACTGAAGTTAAGTAACGTCGATCCTGGGCATTAACTACATTAATAACGACTTGGAAATTCCAGATGTCTGATGTTCGGCTTGTTTAATGGATAACAACACAGAGTCGAGTTCCAATTTCCATTGGGTTCTTTATATTTGCTTACACGCAAATATTCTTGTGGAAGGCACGAAAACAACATCTTCTTCTCCCCAGCTATGGGTTAATTAGTTAGAATTATATTAGTAAAGTATTATTATCTCAAAAAGAGTTGCATAATCTAAAACAATGTATGGCTTTAAAAAGAACACCTACAAGCAGCTGACGATCCGCTAAAAAATCAATAGATCATTGTTTGATATATAAATAACACGTCTCTTCAAATCGAGAAAGATATTTCTTATGTGAGGCTATTAATGAACTAGATATTTCTAAACAGAAAAGTATAACTTTATGATATTTTTCAACATTACGTACATTATATCTAGAAAAAACTCACAACAATGATTTCAGATTCTATCAAATTTATTTTTTTAACGGTTTAGAGATTTGGCACATTAGCGTATTCATATATTAGGCAAGATAATCTAACTATTACTAATTTTGTTTATAAATAATATCTGATAGTCTCGTTTTTTTATTGAATGATATTTTTCTTTTTTACACTAAGTTTCACCCTGTACAAAGCCAGGTGCCCACATACAGTAGAGTGTTACGTTAAGAGACATTTTATACAAATAGGAGGGGAAGAGAAATGTTAACCCAAGACTTGTTCAGTTTAATATTGTAGTTACCTGGGAAACATCCACTTGTGAGTCGGTTCCACAGAGTAGTGGTTCGCGAGAAGCATCTGTTCGAATCGAACAAACTTATCATCGATCGAATACGGAGGAAATGTGGGTAGTTTACTGCAATATAAGTGACATCGCTGGACGTAACCTTAAAGGTGACACCTGGCAGAACCAAGGAGTGTAATTGGTTCGAGCACTTATAGGGGGAGTAGGGAGCAGCTAGAGGCTTACCAAATTCCGTCAACGAGAAAGAGGTTTGAAGGTAAAAAATAATTCGTCACCCAAAAGAACTCAGAGCAGCTTTTGAACTCTATGGAGACTGGGAAGTGTGGACTGACCTGCTGCCGCCCAGATATGAAAACAGTGCTTCATTTCCGGACGGATCTGGTTCTTGAAAAGATATAAGACAGCATGAAGGCTACAAGAATGAATAAAACCATTCTGTATTTGATTTGCAGAAAGATGAACATGATTTCAAAATCGGTCACAATTTATTAATTATTAATGAAAGAAAGTAAGCATGCTGACAAAATTATTACACGAGACTTGAATCTTTTGTATGTAACAATACATTTTATTTCCCTCTGTCTTATTTATAGATATTTTCACGGTAGTTGTTCAAATGAGCTTTTCCAAAAAGGTACCTCGACTGCATGAATTTAAAGGTACTATAAGATTGGCAACTAAGTTTCGACATTTTAATGGTAAAATAGCTAGATGCAACCGCAGGTTCTATTCTAATAGTTTCCTTTCTTTCACTTCTCGTCGATGGAACTCTCTACCAATTTCTTGCCTCCCGTTCACCTACAATCCTCAAAGACTTAAAAGGAACCTACCTTACCATCTTCTGTCTTCTTAAAATCTGTTCCGTTATTGTTGTTCCTTCTCACTAAAGTCTTCTCGTTCTCTTCCATTCCGTGTAACAATTTGCATTATAGTGATATTATCACCTTGCTTCGAGTGAAATCATAATAAAAAAAATATCCTTATTTTGTAAGTTGCTTACGGTCAGATAGAGTGGGCGGCAGCTCTAGAAATCTCAACTGAACGTCCGCCCCCTGGAATGTCTGCGAGAAACTGCTTAAATCCTCTCCAGGGGAAATTATTTATAAAAACGCATGTATAATTAATGTTTCTCAGATCAAAACCGGATCCAGGTGTGTATTCACGTGTTTCTTCATTCGGTGCTTTCTCTGTTGGCTGAGAGTCCAGAATACGCCGCCTGCACACCTGATGATGGGTATGACGATAAACTAAATCCGGCAACAATGCCTCTCATCAGGTGATTTTGAGGAGCATGGAACCACCTCTTACTTGCTGGTGTTGACCAGGTCCACCCTGACCCGGGGTGGTAGCAGCTGTTAGAGTCCCAGCTCTGTACAGATAGTTAACCTCCAAATTGATATCAAAATATTACGATACTGCAAATATAAGTTTTAATATCAGCAATATATCTTTGGAAAAAATTATTACAGCGGTGCATTTATGATTTTAAAAAAATTTACCCGCAATATATTTTTGAAAAAAAAAAAAAAAAAATCAGCATACATTTTTTAAAAAAATATGTTATCTGCAATAAAAATCTTGTTGGCATTAAATAACCCATTGTGGATGATATTCAGTAAAACAAAACAAACCAAACCAAGCCAATCCATTCAGCAGCAGGGAGTGACCCCCAGGTCAAAACCTCTCTTATCCTGGTTGGGTGGTGTGTTTGTCTACAATGTGTATTATGTCATTATACAACATTATGATTTTACTGTAATAAAATTAGTTGGTATATCAGAAATAGCACAAGCTGAATTTTTTCTTCTTTTTTTTATTTATTTATTTATTTTTTTGTAAAATACGGAAAGTTCTATACTGAAACCCGAAGGTACTTTGTGTTAGCGAAAGATGTCTTCTAGAAGCGAAGCAAAATATTAAGAAACACAAACATCCCGTTAGAAACAAAGAAAAGAGTACTGTTCTTTTACGTAAATCAAGCCCCCTATATACCAGTTGATAGTCGACAACCCCCTAAGAGATGGAGTTAGGGACTTGAAGTAACAGAAAGTTCGTTCTACAGAAGAACGCTGAGAATAACCTGGAGTGATCCTGTGCAAAACAGCGAAGTTTTAGAGACATTTGAAACAAAAAGGACACTTATACTTAACATCAGGAAGATGAATCGAAATGAGAAAAGAAAGCCTGGAAAGATTGATACTCACAGGACAGATTGAAGCCAAGAGTGACATACGAAAACAAAGCAGAAACTACTTGGTAAGCATGAGTGAATGGATGACGGTGTAGGGTTTGGAAGAGGGAGCAAAAAGACAAGATTTATGTAGAGCTAGAAAGTACAAGATATTGTGCCGGGGTATGATCGTCAACGACATGGAGAGACATGGCACAAACAAGAAGAAGAAGAAGAAGAAGAAGAAGAAGAAGAAGAATTAAATTAACTGAAAGCAGTAGACTGGTTGTCTACAGATAATATCTGACATTTTAAAAATACTAATTGCTTTAGGAATCTAGGATTTGCGGCCTGACTTCATACAATATTTTCTTTTTCAGTAACATCCTAATAATAAAAAAAGAATTATCTCCAGTTATCGGCGCCAACTTTTGATGCCAGAAAGAACATCGATCATCCGATGGGCGTTCCCTCATAACAACACAAATGGATGATTATACCGAAAGCCAAATTGCACTTTGCCATTTTAATCGAATCTATCAAAAGCAGAAAACTAACGACAAAAACAAAATAACGTAAATTTCTTACATGATTGTCAATTTTTTTTTATGCTGACGAGAGATATAGTTTTTATATAATCGTAAACCAAATATATTTTTCAATACTGAAAAAAATAATGAAAACATATTGCATAAATATTGGTCATAGTAATATTAATTAGTCGTTGTGGAAACTTTCGGCTTTCATTGGGTAAAAGCCATTGTTATTTTCGTTTTGAATCTATTAAATATTTGTATTAAAAAAGGACATTCGGGAAAATAGGTTTCTTGACTTCAGTAACTGCTATCATTATTTTCAGTATTAACGGACCGTCCTTACTAACCTCTTCTTGCGTGTAGTGTGAAATCCTATCCTCTTGATTATGACATTATTTTCCCCTTCGTATTATATACTATATTCATTAGGGTCGTTTCTGATCATCAAAGATCTCAAATGATGTAAAAAAATGAATTAAAGTTCATTTTTTTTAAATTATTGTTTACTCTGTACAAGGTCCAAGAGCCACACGAGGTAGAGGGTTACAGATTAAGATGGAGAATTTATCGGGATATGTGAGTTGAGGAAGATAACGGTTTACCGACGACTTAAACAGGTTTCGATGGTAGTGCCTCCTCTTGGGGTCAGTTTCATAAAGCAGTGGTTCGTGGGTAGATGTTGCACATCACTAGAATAACGAAGGGTATGATGGTGGTTAGATACATTGTGCGTGGCATGACGGGTTTTAGACGTGAAGGCTAGTAAATATGGAATTAAAGAACGCAGTTCGTCTGAACACTTTAAAGGAAATAGCGACAGAGTGGAAATAAATTACCACCCACAAGAACGCAGAGATGCTTTTGGAATCTGTATGTCTGGAAAGTGATGACTAATTAACTGTGCATCCATTTTTCGGTCTCTAGTATAGGTATAGGATAGTATGAGGAACCAGGTACTTACTATAGTCGTATATGGAACCAACCAATTTTCCACCATCTTTAGCGATGGATCATATGTCCAAGTTCCACTTGAGGTCTGGGTTCAGTTTGTCCCAATAGGCGCTCAAAATCCGGGGATCTATGAGAGAACAACCGTTTATCGCGAAAGGTTAGTAATCTGAGACTGCTCCATGATGGAACGTCACTAGTTTAGTTTTACAGGCATCGAATGTTACCAAACAGTTCCGCCACCACACACACACACTGGGCTGTGAGATCTAATTAAGAAGAGAGATCAGCTGTCAGTTATGTGAGTGTGTAACGCCAGTTCTAATAATCTTGGTTCTATCTAATTAATAAAAAAAAATATCTGTATATGGTCTTTTGATTATCTAATAATAGAAATTATTGATTTAATTTCTGACAAGTTCGAGGAAAAGCTAAGTAGTAAGGCATAAATCCACAAGTGACGTGGTTTGGAATTAGCTTATCAAACGTTGAATGAGAAGAAACTACCGATTAAAATACAGCGCGAGACTATCTATTCTCGTGAGTGATAACGTTAAGAAATAGGCCGTGTTTTTCTTCAAATATAGTAACATATCTTCCCAACAAGTAGTAATCGTTGACCTAATCTAGTGGGAAAGGTGGCACGAAGTCTTTCCCAGAGGCACGATTACGAATTGAACAAAAAAAAAGAACACAGTTCAGTAGATTCTATCATCACGGTCAGTGTTTAACTAACTTCGATCTTCCTGGTGTATATATACACTGTATGTGACACTGTCGGAAAGACACTAAGCACTGTAAAAGACAAAAGTTAGCCTGTGTTTGATTGAATTGTATTTTCTGTTGAATGAATAATTGGTTATATATATATATATATATATATATATATATATCAAAGTATATAATTGGTATACACGGAATGAATTCAATAACCAACAATTACTATTCTTAAAAGAGTGCTCAATACAAAGTAGAAAGCAGATATAATTATTTTTAAAAAATTATAACATAAGTATGTTATAAAATCACTACAAAAATAGCCAACATTTTTGTAGTGATTTTATAACATACTTATGTTATAATTTTTTTATAAAATAATTATATATATATATATATATATATATATATATATATATATATATATATACAGAGAAATTAAAAATTAGCTCATAGGTATAGTCTATTGCAGTCGACTCCGAGTACGTTAGTCTTATTCAACTCAGACAGATATATATTAATGGGTGTGTATGCCTGTATGTGTATTTCGGTAGCATATCTTTATTAAAACCTGTTTCATTGAATAATATTGACATAGTTTCTACATATTATTAATATAGACACACTTTATTTTTATACTGATCCTTTCCAGTTATCTAATCAGATTCTTAAATAAAAAGATTCAATTCATCAAGGAAGAAGCTGTAGTATTTTTTAAGCTAAGTACTTTTGAGTATTTCTAAAATCACTGAGTATTGTTTTTTGATTTTGATATAGACTCAACAAAAGTTATAACGAATATAGCAACAACATATTAAAGTGCTTATATATATGTATATACGAGTGTCATTTTACATTTCTACCAATTCCCGGTCCCTCATACTGAAACGCTTGTTTTGTTAAAACTCTAATAAATACAACGGATAAATTTAAAATTCTAAATTAACTATAACAGAGCGTATTCGCTCGTGTTTTTAAAATAACCTTGAAAATGAAACGCAGATTTTGTTGCAGTTAAAATATGCTTATCTATGTAATTTACACCGATTCTTAGAAAAAGTTGATGAATTTCAAATTAACAACAAGAAACTTATTTTACAACTGGAAAGGATTAATATAAAAATAAATAGACACAACATGAAACATGTTTGAATATATATATATATATATATATATATATATATATATATATATATATATATATATATATATATATAATACAGATGCAAAATTTGTCACTTATATATTGATATTATATCCTCACCTCTTCTCTAGTGTTTCGTTCACGAACCTACGTATATTCGTGTTATATTCAGCACATCTACTCCAACGTTTCCTAGACGAAACTCTGTGTAATTCTTCGGTCCACCAGTCAGGAGATATAAGTTACACATTTTATATTTGTATTAATCTTATTAATCCTCTGTCTCTGACATCGAGAACTTTATTGCAAAGGCTGCTTGATTTCCTTCAGATCGTCACCTATGACAGCATTCTTGGCTTAACATTGTCTTTGTCATAGCTCTCTCTCTCTCTCTCTCTCTCCCACTCTCTTTCTCTCGCTATATATATATATATATATATATATATATATATATATATGTGTGTGTGTGTGTGTGTGTGTGTGTGTGTGTGTGTGTGTAAGCATTTAACTCCAAGCAAGGTGAAGATGCCATTAGCAAGCTGGAGGTTACAGAGAGTGAAAGTAAGAGTAAAGAGGGGTGTTTGAGAAGGATAAAGAAAAGGATTAAAAGAAGGACGGGAACTAAGATCAAGGCATCAGAAGATGTTTATTGACATTACTTTTAAAGTTTAGTTATAAGGGAAGCAAGTAAGAAGAAGGGAGTTCCACTGTCGAGAAGTGCGAGAGAAGAAGCTTTTGGAGTAGAAGAGGGGGTTATATTTAACTGTTTCAACAGTAAAAAAGGGTGGGACGTGATGCCAACCCAGTAGCACGTTTAAATCCACACAGTTTGGGCACCAGTGAAAATACTTTGTCAGCGATGATTTTCCTAGATGTATGGCTTTTAAATGATATATCTATCTATCTATCTATCTATCTATCTATCTATCTCTCTCTCTCTCTCTCTCTCTATATATATATATATATATATATATATATATATATATATATATATATATATATATATACTTTTCCTCCGTTCCATTTTTGAAATTTTTATAGTATTTTAAAGCTAATGCTCGATTTAATTTGAAGTTTTTGATTTTTAATTTTATCATAAATTAAATGTTAGTGTTTTCATATTGATTTCTGTTTTGATCTAGTATTTAGAATATAACGTCATGTTTTTTTTTTAATTTTCATTTACTTGTATTCTGAATGGTCATCATAGGTTACGTATATAGGGAGTTTGTTTTGACTTTGAATTTTCAAAGAAAACTGTTTATTTCACAATCAACGCCATCACTTGATAAGACACCAGAAGTGGTGAAACAAATTTCTATTTTTGTAGTGATGTTATAACGTATTTATTTTATATTTTTTAATATCCCATATATATATATATATATATATATATATATATATATATATGTGTGTGTGTGTGTGTGTGTGTTTTTATATATATATATATATATATATATATGTATGCATGTATATATATATATATATATATATATATATATATATATATATGTATGCATGTATATATATATATATATATAGAGAGAGAGAGAGAGACAGACAGAGACAGAGACAGAGAGACAGAGAGAGGGAGAGATTTGACCAAAATAAAGTCATTTTTTTATATCTTTAGAATCCTTTCGACCAACGCTTTTTGACTGTGAAGAATTCTTAAATGTCCTGTTTTATTGTCCAAATGTATGTAGATTCAGGTTGTTCCGACTTTCGGTGGATAGCAGTCACTTCTAACATTGCATGATGGTCACTCGGTTGTTTTTTCTTGCAGGGAGACAGGCAAATTTTTACCTTCAGTCAAACGTAATGAACGTGTAAAATGCTACTTTTGTTCGCGTAGGCTCGGCTCGTAGAATTTGATGTACAAAGCCTCGAAATATTTGCCTGGTAAATAAAACAATAAAATTTGCATTGGACAATAAAAAAAGACTTTTAAGAATTCTTCACATTCAAAAAACACTATGTGATTTCCTGGAGATTATTAATGTGTCTTGATTGTGATTGTATATCGCCAATAAATACCATTTCAAAATTCTCATCCTTACTCCTATGACATACTTCTGTCGGTGTCTTCTCACGAAAATTGACTTTCCCAGACACCATAGCCCGGGACTCAGGGTTAGACATTGGGGATCCGGAGACAGTCATAGAGGACCGAACAGTGTGGAAAATGACTATCAATGGAGTTCTGACCAACCATAGGGAGATCGAAGGATGATTGTGGCGATGTGTGTGTGTTTGTTGATGTTTTGTTTTTTTCTAATACTCTAAAAATCGCTTGATAATTTTATTTATCTACTTACTTATTCGCCTGACCTTTCCAACAGTTTGTGGCTGTTTGCTGTAACTCGCAAGCTTACAATACAATGAAAATTATTTTGTTAATTTATAGACTTGATTGTACGCTAAATATATTGGGTATCGTTGCAGTAAATGGTATCTGCGATCCGAGTTCAATTTCAAGCCCAAACTCGTTTGCATACTTTGACACAAATTTCCCAGGGAAAAACCTGAATCATTATTTACATCCTCCCAAGCTATGGGTTAAATGACAGCGTTTACTCTACTCTCTATCTTTGGCTGGTAATCAGTATACTTGAAAAGAATCTTTAAATTCCAAACAACTGGAAAACACTTCACTATTGCAACAAATTCCAATACTTCAAACTTAATGAAGATAGAAAGAATAGACGTTTTGACCTTGTTCAACAAATTCTTACAAAGCTGCCAGTATTTCTCTGTCTGTCAAATTATCCAAGCTCGTTTATCTCCTCATATGTAGTCGAAGTTTTAACTAATTCTTTCTGATTCGGAGTAAGGGTGTCATTTTGCTTCCATTTTACTTACACCTTCCTCGTTGCTCGTATGATTTGTCTTCGGTATTCTCAGCATGATTTCTGTCGAATTATTGCGGGTGGTATATTGGCCAGCAAACAAATCTTGATTGACGGAAGACAACAAAAAAAAACAAACGAAGACGTGAGTATAAAATTGATGTATTGCAAAGTTTATTTTTGGGAATGAAAAATACATACTCAAAAATAATTGTACTGTGCAATAAGAAAGAACTAATTCTGAAAACTCATGTACAAAGTGAGAATAGTGTTATTCTGAGTAGGATAGTCATGGTAGTCGCTGGAGAGAGTTCTTTGAAAAAGGACAGTTTTATGCTTTAAGAAGAGCGTTGTACTGAAAAGGACAATTTATTATATATCGTTGGCAAGGATGGTTGGAGCCTGATAGAGCTAGTTGGAGCTGCAGGAGATGGAAGCCTAATGGAAATGGCTGAAGCGACGACAAGTTGGAAAGGATGATGGCTGGACAGTTAGAACGACTACTGATGTATGAAGCAATGAACAGACTGTCGTCTGCTGCAACAGATACTACACTTTGATCCTAGTCTGATCCTAGGCTGCGGAACGCTAGCATTTTACCAAGTCTCCCCACTGTGATGTGATGTGACACAAGATCGAATTTCAGGTGTGAAACCTCTGCGCAAACATTCGAGCCAGGTAAAAATTCCCCAGCCTCGGTGGCGAGCACCGATACGCTACTTTTAGTGCAATGAGAGGGTGTTGCTTCGGGAATCTGTTGCCGACAACGGGGCATCGCAAAGTATTATTTTCCTCAGCTGAGACTGTCTACTGATAGAGGCCACTAGTGAGTCGTAATCTGCCGACGACATACACTCAACTGTGGATGATATGCTTCTCAAAGCATGGAACATGGAACGCTACGATTTACCCCATGTCTCGCCACTGATAAGGGATGCGACAAAAGGTCACTTATTTAACGTGGAAAAGCCGGGCACTTACACTCGTGTCAGTGGTCAAAATTTACCCAGTTTCCGCTTACGTGTGATCGGGCACAAATTTTTCTTAGCTGGTCATGGCCGCCGGATACATACAGAACTTATTGAGCATTATAATGTACAGACTCTCGAGAAAGTAGTTGAGCAACATACTCCATAAGTTTTCTATAGGGTTGAGGTCAGGAGATTGGGGCGGCCATGTCATAACACTCACCTGTTTCTCATAAAAGTATTCCTTCATCAATTTTGATTTGTGACAGGGAGCATTAGCCTGCATAAAAATGAGCTTCCTGGTGTCGATTTACACCCTTTCAGCAGAAGGGAGCAGACAAGACTCTAAAATTCTCTTGTACTGCTCGCTCCTGAGAGTCTTTTTGATAGGTTTTAAGAAACCAGTTCCATGAAAAGAAAAGCATCCTCAGAACATTATACTGAACGGATATTTGACAGTACTTACTGCTAAATTCAAAGAGCTTTTAAAGCTACTTCTTCGTTTTTTAGATTGCTTATTCTTTGAATTTAGCTCAACTTTCGTTTCATCGGAGAAGAGAACATTTAGTAAAAAAAAAAATCAGGTGAGTCACTTTTATCGAACAACACTGTATACTTTTATTAAGTATTAAATGAACTTTCACAGTCAGTATTTTCAAGTAGACTGGGGAGGGGCAGAGATATTCTTTTAATATTCGAAGACAGTTCGATTATCAGATGTACACATGTTCTTTCAGAATGTGCCTAACGTTAATCTTCAACGTTTCACATTAATTGCTCAATTTTCAATTACATGTTGTTGTTTTTTTTTCCTGAACGTATTTGTTGTTTTTGATGAAGGTCAAGAAATGGAAAACTGTCGGAAAACCCACGTTAATGGCAGAAGAAATCAAAGAAAAGCCGCTAGAAGGGAATTTAAGAAAAGGGCGACATTTTTCCAAAGGTCATAACATTTGATTATGAAAAGGAGAACTAGTATTTAATATTTTTCATAGAAAAACTTCGAATTCGAAAATGTTATTTCAAATTGGAAAGTTAATTTATAAAGTATACGATTGGAAGAAGTGTTGAGTAATTGATAATACAGAATATATCTAATAATAAAAAAATAATAAAGATACGGATATATATACATGCGTATAAATTTAAAACAAACTAATAATTTATCTGAAAAATAAAATGCGAATAAAGTTTTCCTTTTGCATTTATTTATATATAAGCATATATATATATATATATATATATATATATATAATAGCTGGCACTCTGATTTGAGGACCCGTTTTTGGGGGCGGCGAGCCAATCCCTATTGTAGACGCTTGCTCGGGTGCATTTATGTTTATTCAAAACCCACAGAGCTCACCATTGGTTTACACTACAACTATACTGAGCAGACCTTAGCTAAAGTTTCTCTGAGAGAGCGTGTTATCTCGCGTGATCAACACTCTGACCATGGACTGCACACTCAGACCCTCGGTCACAATGATTGTAACTTCGTTCTAGCACAGCTATCGACGGGCCCCAAGGGTTCTGTCTAGCCAATTTTCTTCACAAGGATTGGTCAACCCTTGGTATAGTTTTCAGACACTTTCCCAAAGGTGCTGCACGATTATCCAGACCGATAACATTAGGAAGTTTACTTCCTGACAAATCAACTGAGTTGATATATATATATATATATATATATATATATATATATATATATATATATATATATATATATATATATATACGTATGAGGGTCAGGCCGATAAGTCCCCAGGAAACCGACATCCCGACACCGGCACATGAGATCTGATTATAGTGGTGAAGGCCTCGTGCAGGACCAGCCACACTTTTTGAGGACGAATACAGAAACCTGGTGCACCGAATACATGCCACAAGGTTCCCAAACGACCCTCCGCAGGTTTTGAATTCAGAGTTGTCCTTCTCCTAGACCAGTTGCCATCCAAGGCTATAGAACCCAGTCTGTCCTGCTATTTTACCCATAGCTGGAGGGAGATGAAGAGGATACATACCTTTCCCAAGGGTATTAGCACGTAAGTGAATGTAATGGATTCGACTAGAAATGATTATTATTTATTAATCACACAGATTTTAATACTTTGGATGTTATTCCTCTGTCTAATGAACATTATTCTAGTGACCTAGGCAAAATAGATTATTTTTCATAGAGTCGAGCGACTGCTAATATGTACTGTCGTCACAAATCACAAAGAAATAAATTCTACATCACATTAGAAGGCGTCAAATGAGATGGCGTCGCCGATAGGATCTCTTGGAAGAACCAGACTTTGTGGAAACATGGATCCGTTGTTTTGTCTCCCAGGCCCGGACGAAGAACTCTAAAGACCACAAAGATGCAAATGAAGAGAATACATTTCGGACATGATAAAGAAAAGTTTGCGACCATCAAAGAAGTTGATTATTGAAAGGTAAATTTTCTCGCGAGGAAACACGAGTCAAAGGAAAATTAATAGAGTATGTATACAATCTCCTAGAGGCTTCCAGATTCTGTGAGTTTGAAAAATTTGGCAGTGGTCAAATGACCATCGAAGATCATTTGACAGAGTTTTCGTAGAGCGGTTACAACTGTTTTGTTGAGGGGTTACAACTGACTAAAATGCCCTTGGGTGTATCTACAGAGTTTCTGAAAAGATTTGAGATAATTGAGAAATATAGTCCATCCAAGTTTAATGCTGTAGCAGAGAGAATATACAGTTACCTTCTTCAATAAAAGTAGTGTGATAATTCATGAATGAGACAAAAATATCTTGGTTTAAGAGAATTATACTTGGATTGGGAAAAGAAACATTTCCAGTATGCGTGCAAGTACAAAAAATATGGAAGCGTGGAATATTTATACGCTCTCTCAAGAAAATACATAAAGAGAAATTTGCTAAAGAAAAAAAATTAATTTAATGGTATAACTTATTCTATGCAAGTAGTGATGTCCCCTTAATCCCAATAAATTTTCCATAACGCAATTATCTTAAACTAAAACTGACCGCAGGCTCTTTCATCAAAATATTACGCTGTTTTGAAGGAACTTTTGAAATGCACACAGGCTTCGAAATTATTCCCCTCACGGTTTTGACATGTGGAAAAAAAGTAATAGACTCGTGTGAATTGATGTCTTGAATGTGGATACAACCATATTAGTTAACAGTGTAGAGTTGAAAAATAATGACGCGGGAATGTCAAAGGTTAGAAAGCGAACACTCAATTAAAATAAAATAGTTACTCCTATTAACTCACTGACTACCCATTCACTTGCTACCTTTAGTAATTGCTCAATTGAAAAGAATGATGGAGCAAGAAATTTTAGAACATGTTCCCCTCGTAATAGCAATTAGTTCTCACCCATTGTTGTTTTTTACGAAAACTCGATGGAGATTTAAGAATATGTGGGGATTACAAAATAGGAATAAACCACAAAGTATGCTCTGTTTTGTTTCCTTGAAACTGCTGTTCACGATTTCTTGGGAATTAAATATTTGCTAAAATTTTCCTCAAATATGCGTATGACCAGATACAAATTGATGAAAGATTTAAATAGATCACTACGATTGACTCTTAAATAGGATTAATCAGGATTACTGGAAGCGTACGATTTATGGTGTAAAAGCAATAAGTTTTATTTTTTCCAAGAGCTATTGGAAATGTACTAACTGAGGATGCCATGAATATAATAATCTATCAAATCGATATTGGTCTTACTAGTAGAGAAGAGCTAAAAAAACGAATTATGTTTTAAAAAGTTAAAACATGCTGAGATAACCATAACGAAACAATAAATGTGTGTTAAGTTGTGACACTATATATATATATATATATATATATATATATATATATATATATATATATATTTGTTTGTGTGTGTGTGTGTGTGTGTGTGTGTGTGTGTGTGTGTGTGTGTGTGTGGATACCAGATATCCAAAGACGGAATTTCACCAAACACAAATTTGATAAAAAGAAAGGTATCTACACCTACAAATAAAAAAGAATTAGAATCTTTTTTTTTTAATGTTAACCAAATTTTATAACAGATATTTACCAAAGTAAAGTGAATTGATAGAACCCTTTGTGGAGTTCCGGAAAAAAACAACGAATTTAAATGGATTCAATGGCAGAATGCAGCATTTAAAAATTTAAATAGAGAACTTATAAAAAAATCGGTTGTAAAAAATTTTGATCCTAAAAAGAAAGTTATTTTAACGACTCATGCAAGTGAGCGTGCCGTATCAGAGATTTTGTCTCAAGAAGGTCATCCTATAATGTTCATTCTAGAAGGTTAACATCAGCCAATGATAAATATTCAAATATTGAAAAAGAAGTCTTAGCTATCATATAGAGCACAGATACAGCTCTCCAATTTGTATAAGGTAAGACGTTTCTGCTTGAAGCTGACGATAAGCCTTCAGAGTTTATTTTAACCCCAGAAAAGAAGCTACCTGATGTTACATCTAGAATTTTAATATTGTCAATAAAGCTCATGACCTTTCACTTCGACATCGAATATTTAGAAGAAAACTCTAGTTCTACATGCTGGTAGGATACAAAGTCCCTTTGCAGTGATGGGAAGACAAACAATGTTCTATTATAACAATGTCTTATTCAACAAATGGAAAAATGTGGTACAAAAATAGAGAATCAAGTCCTGAAAAAGCTAACTTTATTGTACAATAGGAACATAAAACGACTATAATAGCAACAAGGAGAGAGAATTTATTGGCTCATTCTTATCAAATAAAACTTAGAATTGATGTCAAAGAAGTCGTTATGGAAGAGGAGGAACCTGAAAGGGTTGAAAACATGAATGATTCTGATGGAGAAAGCGAATATAGTAGCAATGAAACTATGCAGTATACTTCAACGAATCCGATATAGAGTTGGGAGACCAAATAATGATGAGTCTAATAAAACGAACCAACTACAAGACTAAAGAGGGAAGAACATCTACGTCAGAGATTAAAAGACATCACAAATATAAATATTTATTTATTTTTTGTCTAACGAAATGAATATTCGAGAAATCTTATTTACAATGATATTTGCTCTCCGGCAGGTTTCGAACCTGTGTTACATCCGATGTGTTTTAGACCGGCTCGGTCACGAATAACGTAGATGAAAATAAATAGATATACCGTTTGATCAGTAAGCGAAACATCGATTCAAATATGAGTATCCACTAAATATAACGTTTAGAGTGATAAAATCAATCGGATCCATAAACAAAAATTCATTATTTTTTTTTTTTAAATTGCTTTACTTTTGGATACAAAATTGATCAGATGTGAAATTTCGGGATTTTATGAGGAGAAGGAGTTCGCTTAAAGGCACTATTCAGATTTATTTGATTAGTGATGTTCTTCCTGAACGAGTCGTTTTAAGACGTATCCAGTCTAACAACTATTCTGTCTTGCCAGGAGAACGTATGTTCGAATCCTACGGCAAATTTGTTTAAATAATATTTCTCAAATATATATATATATATATATATATATATATATATATATGTGTGTGTGTGTGTGTGTATGTGTGTGTGGATAAAAATGTATGCTCCCAAGAAATCTGGTTGACTTTTATTGAGAAAAGGGTAATTTTAAAAACAGCGGCTGATCCTGCTTTTTAACGCATTGCTCTTCAAGCGAATTGATTTGAGCTCTCCAGGACACTAACTTATTTCGCATAGAAAACGTTAAAATGTCCCTTCCTCTCTACTTTTCGGCTTGAAGCACTGGGACGTCTAACCACTATGAAGAGCTGTGATACATCGAAACAGTCTGTCTGTGGATGATTCTCTCTCTCTCTCTCTCTCTCTCTCTCTCTCTCTCTCTGTGTGTGTGTGTGTGTGTGTGTGTGTGTGTATATATATATATATATATATATATATATATATATATATATATATATATATATATATATATATATATATATATATATGATAAGGCAGAAATAGCTCCCATGTTCCTCCCTGAAATAACTCACACAATGGCACTAGTAGTAATGCGGTCTTCATGTATCTAATGTCTTACCATTGTGCTGGGGGTATTTTTGGTACACCCTGTATATATACAAAAGAACAAAAACTCGATTCAGTTACATTGATTTGAATTGAGCTTGTGAAAATGATAAAAATATTTTGCCTATATAGAATTTTCAAGTATATCATGACTACAATTAAAAAGAGAAAAGAAAATCTATTTTCCTTTCTTTCTTTTTTCTTTCTATTCACACATTCTTACTACTTTTGTTCGTTTAAATATTGTATTCACCAAAAGTTTTAGGCATATAATTAAAACTTAAATTTCAACATTGTTGCAATAAAGTATAGAAAAGTATTTTAGTTCTGTTTTTTTTTTAGATATACATTTATAACCTATATACAAACATGCATAATTCACAAACACAAAATATTTTCATCATAATCTACTATCTCCTTGAATCTTATAATTTTATTTCCTTCTCTGTTTCTTTCAGTTTCTATAAACCATTTGCATCTTAGTATCTTTTATCGACTTAATGGGGGTGAAATAATTATAAAACTTTAACTGACCAAGATCAATATTTCATACAGTTCTGTTTTTCATGCTCAATATAGTGATTTGTCACTTTAGGGAGTTGTTTCTTAACGGGAAGTGTTCTCTCTTGTCGGGAAATTCAGAACTTCGGAATTGGAGTCATTGATTAGCATATCCAAACTGTTTTAAAATTTACCATTTGTATTTTAGACCATACAATGCTGAATGTGAAAATCACATTTTGAAATGTTAGAAAAAGATACAGAGGCAAAAGTATGCCTGAAAACCACACTCTTAAATAAATTGTTTTGATATGTTATTTGGATAAGTTTGCGTTGAAAACTTCGCGTGATACTTTATTTATTTCATAATAATTATCTGAAGGATTTTTAGTGGACATTCTATGAATTATAGAAATGTGGCTTTGTGGTTTCGTACTGAAATTTCACTGCATTACCACATTATTTTGATTGACAATATGCAAGAAGTAAAGCTGTCCCAAATCCTTCACTTTCTTGCATATATAATGAAATAAATGATATGTTTGTCCTTTCAGTGCCATGTTACAATCAGTATAGGCAATATGCCGAAAGGACTGGCTGACCTAAATCTCCAGACATTTATGAAATTTATATTGTGCTTAAACGAATGTTGAATATACTAGCTATTTTATTCCCCTGTCTATATAGACGATGAGAAAAGATTTCAGACCTGACTTCCTCACTCGAAATCATTACTTTCCGATGATTCAGACCATTATAAGTAAGAGCGTTTCCAATCCCATCTTGTCGTCTTTCCACCATTTCCCAAAATGGCTGTTTCTTTTTCTTCTTCTTCTTTTACTTCTTCTATTTCTTCTTCTTCTTCTTCTTCTTCTTCTTCTTCTTCTTCTTCTTCTTAATATTATTATTATTATTATTATTATTATTATTATTATTATTATTATTATTACTTCGTTAGATTATTTTATATACGTATTTCCTTCGGGTCCAAACCGTAAAGGTCAGAAATTATTTCATAATATTTTCAAATGTTCATTTTTTGTAAAAAGAAAAGATTCAATATATATATATATATATATATATATATATATATATATATATATATATATATATATATATATATATATGCTGCGTGTCTGAGTGCGCGTGCATGCACGTTTGATTAATTACGAGTGAAACATTATTGTTCAGGATTTTTCAAATTCATTTAACTGCTTGTCGGACAATTTTCTTGATTCTTTATATATTTGAATATAACATTACCAATTTCTTACTTTTGGATTCTTTCATTGTTCAATAAATGTATATCCATATATATACGTACATATATATATATATATATATATATATATATATATATATATATATATATATATATATATATATATATATATATACACAAATACATATAAATATATATATATATATATATTTGTACATATATATATATATGTACATATATATATATATATAGGCAAATACATATATATATATATATATGTACATATGTATACATATATATACGTATATATGATTATATATGTACACAGACACACATATAAACACACACAACTATATATATATATAGATGTGTGTGTGTTGTCAGTTATTTTTCCTATCCGTTTCTTTAGGCACTCACCCTCCTCCTGTATAATTAAGACAGAGATATATATTTCTATATTAAATTCTTACTAAACTCTATTTTATTTCATTAAATGATTGCATTTATTAATAAATCTATTCAGAAAAATGACGTTATCTGATTCAGAATTTTAAATCCCATTGTTTAATTTATCCGAAATTTCGCTGCATTTTACAAGAAATACATTTATTTTAATTATACGATTTTTTTCATTTTTTTCTTTTTTTGCTCTTTTGTCTAAATTTGTGTTAGGTAACAACAATATATAAGCTTCATCTGATATGGTTTCTTTTTAATCAGTGTTTCGATTTGCTCCATACCGGAACATTTTTTTGTCTTCCATAACAGTTTTTGCATTTCTGAACATTTCAGAGAATGATTTTATTTGAACATTTCTCATTGCGATAACGATAAAAGAGTGACAGGCTTACAACATTGCGTTTATAGAGAAAAATTTGCAGAGTAGAAATATAGGCACACACCCCAAGACAGCATAACCTATTTTTGAATTTACCAAGATTTTACCTTGGAAATCAACTTCGGAAAGACTCTCTTCGGTTCAGCCTAGTGAGTCGACTGAGGGCACATATAAATATATACAAGTATTTCCTCTACCAACATCATCATTTATCATTACTAAATCTGATAAATTAATTTCCACCAACCGTCCCAAATTCATTTCAGAGTGTATGTTATTTAATAGTTACACTTTTTGTCCAAAGCTACAAATTTAGGACAGCCCTTAAAGAGTTAACTCAATACGAATAATCGGCAATTTCAGTTTATAAAAAGAAAAATATCTCTCATTGACATGTTGAGGTGCTTAGCAGATTGCATTTTAAGTTAATTTTTTTTTATTGATTATATTACTTGTTATTTAAATTTGGCTGGTTGATTTGGTTTCGTGGCATATTAATACGACTGTAGGTTATTTAATACGGAAATCTAAATCTAAATTTTGAATAAGATTTTATGACTTCAACTAAATATATTTTGAACCCAATTGTATGCCTTCAACTACATTGTTGTCATTTTGCTATAAGAATGTATTGTTGTGAATTCTACTATAAAATACATTGTCCTTTAAAATTTTATTGTTGGTAATTTTACTTGCAATATATATTGTTATTTTTTTTATTTAAAATATATTGCTTGTATTTTACTATATTAATTATTGTGGGGCTCGCCCCTTGTACACAAGATGGACTCGTCCAAAGTATATTTATACTACGGGAGATAGGGACAAAACGTCGTTTCACACGGTGTTATACGAGAGTCCAGAAAGAGAGATAATTGCGGCTTCACTTACAGAGACTTGTACATATACTTTTCTACTAACCCGCATTCCTGGACTACTAATCTTCATTTCAAGTTTGTATTCTTGCGTTAAATACCCATATTTTTCAATTTCAATTACTGGCGTTGTTTATTTATTTGTGCAGGATTCCATCCCCGGAATCCACAACAATCATGCATTTGTATACTTTTATAGTGTGTTGTTTTGTTAGAGAGTTCATTATTTGCCGATAGTTGGGATCCTTACAAGTGTTACCAACCCGGGTCAGGGTGCTCCTAAAAAAATATCAATTATGAGGTCGTTCTCCATTCCTGCCAGATGTATTATGCATCATACACGAACTACTTTATTTAAATAATTGGATGCCTACATTGAATTCTTTAAGTTTTTATTTTTACTTTTACTCTTTGTAATCAAGTTCGTTATTGTAAATTTATTTTGATTTTTTGCTTTTAAGAAATCGTCTTTTTGTTTTATTCAAAAGTTTCTTAAATAGAGATTAAATTGTTTCATCCTCGAATATCAAAAATGGCGAATTGTTATTGAATTTGACAAGGGTTTATTACAATTATTTTAATGCAACATTTAGTTCGTGATACCCGAATGTTAAATTAGCAGCAGAAAAACATAGAAGAAACCTTCCGTCCAAAAAGATGAAACAAAAGAAATACGAGTGTATCCGAAAATTACGTTAGAAAACAAATAGTGATACATGTTTATTACTATGCAAATAAATCCTTGTGCATGTGATATATTATATTATCCTGTTACTTTTTTTTCTTTTTCATCGCTATCGCGATTGTTCCAACGCTGCACAAATGCATAAATACTCTCTTTGAAAAACATAGATTCAGTCGACTTTGCTTGTAACTCGGCAATGAGAACTGTCGCAGTGTGAAATTTGGCTGTTATAATTTTGTCTCCCAAACACAAATTGTGTGGAAGCTTTGTACTAAACAACAATTAAATTAATCTATGGAGCAAGAAATCGAGATATCGAGAATGATTAATTTGCAGAGATTATCTGAAATCAACGATTTAAGGTTATATTATTTTGGGCCTAAAATCGAAACGGATTTAAATCCAATTAACTGTTATTGGCTCTTGATTTTCTATTATATTTTAAACATATTTACAGATCTGTCCATATTTCTGGGTTCGCTTCAAAATTCAGATAAATATCTCCTGAAAAAGCCGGAATGTACAACGGCCAAAATGCTGTGAATGAGATAATGAGGACGAGGAAAACAGTTTCGAGAATTTTAATGGAATAATCTGAATTTTAATGCCAAGGAAATAAATATATAGCATTTTAAAAATTGGGTGTACAAATTATGATAGAACCGTGAGATTGCTTCCTGCTAAATAGGGTTTGAGATCACCTAGAAGGTAAAATTTCTGAAGAAACTAAGCTCATATTACTCATGACATGCGGTAAAATATGCCAAACTAAACACTGGAGTTGTGGGGAGGGTTTTGTTGTCGGACGGTATGGTCAAACCTAAGCAAACGTATTGTTCTCATTCTACGGACAATGTTTCCTGTGTTTGCTCAGTGTTATTGAACATCTCACCATGAGATATCACTTTGCATTGTTTATTTTTCTCAGCTGAGTCTTCGTCCGTAAAATAGGCCCAAGTGAATCATAATCTGCCCGAGACAGAGAGCTTGAAAATCGCGTGCCAGACAGCTGACTACCAGATTGCAACGCACATTTCTTACTTTTTATTTCTTTAATTTAAGGCGTCTTGCCGAGTTCATTTTTGTTGCCGAGTGGAGTGTATTTACTCCAAAATAGTAGTGTTTATGATAGCAATCATCTTTGTTGGGACATCGCATACTCATGCGTTTGATATTAAGGTTTTTGCACGAACTATTGCATATAACTTGTTGCTATGTATTTAAAATGACTTCGTCTTGCTTGCTTGGCCTTCTCCCTATTCTAACCAAATACAGTGCATCTGTTCTTTGAAATGGGGACGTATTTTTTTAAAAGTCATTCACCCATCTTTCACTAAATGTCCACTGATTCAATTTATCGCTTTTTCCATGATGTTGTCTTGGCGGATTTTCAATTATTTGTTTGTTTTATATATATATATATATATATATAATATATATATATATATATATATATATATATAAATTTAATTTTCAACCAAAATTATAACAAAAAAACATTGTCATATAAGCGTATGTAGCGCGTGTGTAATCTGGCTTGCTTCGACTTTTGGAAACTTTATTTTCTCGATGAAAGAGGGCAGGAAAATGAAGAAATCTGATATTTTTTTTTTCGTTTGTCTTATTTTATGTGACACGCAAATTCTTCATTCTCAACGGTTAGAGAAGGGCCGATCACAATGGCATGTCTGAATCCTCCCCCGCCCAAAAGTAACTAACTAACCAAAGCATGATGGTCTTTGAAATTGAGACGTATTTTTTTTTAAGATATCCCAACACTTTTCACTAAATGACTATTGACTCCAAGTTAGCAAATATTTAGCATGAAATTCCAATTATACGTATTTTTTATTGATTGATTTTTTAAGTTTTTTAATTTTAATTTTCAGACCAGTTATGTTAATTTGAAAATTATTTTTTTAAAATTGTTATATAATCGCATATAGCATACGAAATCTGGCTTACTTCCGGTTTTAATAATAATCGCATATTATTTTAATAGGGGTAATGGAACATATAGTAAGTTACAACAATAAAAAAAAAACTACTCATTTTATTTTATTCTCTCAGCTTAACGGTAAGTATTCCGCAGTCGAAATGTCTGCGGCTAAACCCCACTCCAGGTTCTTCCGAGTGAGGCGGCTTTTTAGCAAGGTACTAGGACGAAAAACTGGTATCAACGGCCAGCTAAGTAGAGGTGGTGTCTGTATAAACCACCGTGGAGAAGTCAACAGGAAGCTACTCCAGTACCAATTTCAAGATATATCATAATAAATTTCATATGAAACCTAACGGCGTGAAGGGGCTTAAGTATATAGGAATTTACCTCTCGCCCGGTAAGGACAGACATGCGCAACAGGTGTCACATGACCTTCATCCAGAGACTGCTAGCGTAAATGACGTAAAGGGGATAAAATTCCTCGGATCTTATCTCTCGCCTGGAAAGGAACGACATGAGCGGCAGGTGTCATCGGACTGTTATCTTGCGACTGCTCGCATCAAACATAAACTAACTCTCGGGATATGGAATGTTCAGACATTGAAAAACTGCGGCCAGTTAGATAATGTGAAACAAGAGATGAGCACGCTAAAAATCGACATCCTATGTGTATGTGAAACCGGATGGCCAAACAACGGAAATTTTGCTAACAACAAGCACAGGATTATTTATGCAGGTGGCGAGAAAATCTTCAAAAGAGTAAGATTAATAGTAGATAAAACATTTAAGAAATGCATTCTGGGATACTAACAACTATCCAAAAGAATGCTGCTTTTAAACATAACTATCATATTAGTGTACACACCAACAGCGCAAAATAATTAAAAAGAAATCGAATCATTCTACTCCATATTAGAAAGTGGCAAAGCTCTTTGCAAATTACAAGAAATCATCATTATCATTGGAGACCTAAACGCCAAGGTAGGCAAGAAGATGGAAGGGGATGTAGCCGGAAAATTCGGACTAGGAACCTGCAACGAACATGGAGAAAAATGGATTCAATGGTGCACGGCCAATGACCAGGTAATAGCGAATACATGGTTCCATGAATATCCGAGACGATTATGGACATGGAGGAAAATTTGAAGAAAGCAGCCCCCAGATTCCAATATAACACACTCCTGAGCGACCCTAAACTGAAAGAAAGATATATAAACAACGTGAAAAGAATATACGAGGGAAACAATGGAAACTCGAAATGGGACGTACTAAGAGATGCTTTAGTCACATAAGCAAACGATAAAATCCCAAACGCGAAGGGACGAAGAAGATTCTGATGTCTGATGAGATTCTTGACATGGAGCAAAGGAGACAGAAAACTATGCCAAGATACAGAACAGAATACATAAACTTACACAATGATATAAGGACCGAATGCAGGCAGGCTATAGAAGGATGGGTAAACAAAAAGTATGCAGAAATAGAGAGACTGAGTACCACCAACAAAGGAGATATGCATTAACAAACAAGGGAACTAACAGAACAGAAGACATGCTCGTCAATTGCATAAAATCAAAGGATAGAACGCTCATATTAGAGAAGGAAACATTCTTCAACGCTAGAGCGAGTATATTGGAGAATTCTTCCACGACAAAAGAGAACAACCAGCAATACATAGAACTACCGACGGACATGAAATTATGAAAACCGCAGTAGAAACTGCACTGGCCAAATTGAACATAAAAAAGCCGACAACTCCAGAAAGAATTGTGACGGAAATGCTGACAGCGTTAGATGATTTTAGCATGGACAAGATACCAGAAATAATAAATGAATTCTACAACAGTAGTGATATACCGGAAGATATCAGCATGTCTATCTTCCTAGTAATTCCTAAGAAATCAAGCTTAAACGAATGTGAACCCCACCGTACAATCAGCTTAATGAGCCACGTAACAAAACTCATCATCCGTATTCTGATGAATAGAGCGCGCAGCAGAATCAGGCGAGAGTCAGGACATGAACAGTGCTGGTTCGTTAACGACATCGGAACAAGAACGCGATATTCATGCTCAGAGGTTTTATCAGAAAGAGAAAACAATGCATGGTCATCAGTAAATGGCTGAGCCCGAAATGCGACTTGCAGGTCGGCGGACACTAAAATCAAGAAGGTGCGTAAGTTTAAATATTTGTCAGGTGTTTTGACAGAGGACGGAAAGTTCTACACTGAGATCCGTAGATTTATTGGGATGGCCAATGACGCATTTCAGAAGCTGGGCAGAGTATTTCGACACAGCAGAATTTCTTTGGTAACAAAAAAAAAAAAAAAGAATACTGAGCTGTTACGTGACATCTGTCCTTCTATAAGGCAACGAATGTTGGGCTTTCTCCTCAAAGATGAAGAAGAGATTCCAGGCAAGGGAGATATGGTTCTACAGAAGGATGCTGAGGATATCATGGACCGAGCTTGTGAGCAGCAATGAGGTCTTGTAGAGGATGCGAAAAAGAAGGATGCTTGTACTTAACATGAGGAAGCTGAAGTTTTTAGGACACGTAATGAAAAAAGAAGGACTGGAGAATCTGATGCTCACAAGTCGAATAGAGGAAAAGAGAGACAAAGTAAAGCAACGCATGACTTACCTGGCGGGCTTAAGCAAATTGATGACGTAACGTAGTCTGAGGGAAGTGGCAGAGAGACGAAACTTACAAGGGATAGGGAGAAGTTGTGAGCCATGATCACCTACGTCCTGAAATGACACGGCACATAAATACAAAGAATTGTTTCCCATCAATCTTTTGCTCTAAGTAGCTAAGATTTTGAGTAGTCAGTTTTAATGTGTCAGGATTTTTTTTTATCAAAAGTATTGTCACTATATATAAATATAACTTCATTCTTAAATAACCTTTCCAGGATGTTATAAAATTTTTATTTGCATGAACAATTGTGTATCTGAAAATCTGTTTCCTCATAAATCATTGTTTGCTTCATTTTGATCTGACAATTTCACTGTATAATGTCTGGATTCTGTAATTAAAATTTCATCTCTGACGCAAATGAACTAAGGAGAAAGTAGTTTATTTTGAAAAACAAATATTTGTTGAGTAAAAAAAAATTTTTTTCATAATTAGTCCGTTAGCTGTATTGAAATGATGAAAGGTTTTCGGCTCTCCCAAAATCAAAATCGAATTGTGAAATCAAACAAATTTACCAAACATAAGATTTTTGAAGAGCGTTTCTTCGGGACGACTGTTTAAAATATTTCCTCGTAAGTACATATATTCAAATTTTTTTTTAACTTCGCATCTCCTCTAAATATTGCTAAAAATTTACTGCTTTTGGTCAGCCTTAATCGTAATATATCAAATATATGTTAAGACCCTCTATATTGAAAATTTCGTGAGTCATAAACGATAACCACGGATATCACGCTCTTCCTAACCGCTTAAAAGTAGGTATAATTTTTTTTTGTAATAAATCAAATTAATGGCATTGTTATTATATATTATTTGTTTGTTTAGCAGCATATTAACTCTTATGGGTTACTTAATGCCAAAGTTTTATTCTCTTGGGAGCATTAGTAATTTCTTTTAGAAAAATGTTTCCTGGTATTTTTTTAAAAAGTGTTACGGGTAATATTTTTTATTATGAAAACGCATTGCTGGTATTTGTATTGATTTGGTGCATAATTATCAAGCATTTTTAAACAATATTTATTATGCAAAAAGAAACATAATTCAAAAATAACATTTTTAAATGATTATTCCGTAAAGTATACACCACTTTATTTTTGTAACCTTAAAATAAAATATTTTTTATTAAAAAAAGTAAACAAAGCTCGTCTTCAAAAACGCCTGAGAATTATGCACCAACCCAATACTATAATTTTTGTATATTTTCATAGTCTTTTGTGCAGCGGTTTGGGGTTCAACTATTTGCCAATGGCTGGGACCCCTAACAGGCACTACCATCCCTGGTCAGGGTGGGAATATCAGCAATTAAATATAGTTCCATGTTCCTCAAAACCTCCAAGTGTCCGATCAGATGTCTTGTGGGCGGAAGTACTTTATCATCATACCTAGGACAGTGAAAGACACTTAATATATACAGACATAGATAGATAGATAGATAGGATATATATATATATATATATATATATATATATATATATATATATATATATATATATATATATATATATATATATATACTCACGCACATGAACACCTATACATATAGTGCATAAAAACTGTGAAAAAAATTGGATGACGTGTTTGATAAAGGCATTTACATAAAGAATTCAATCATATCTACAAATGAGGTGAAGCGGAATGATATACAAGTTAAAGATATAGAGATGCTCATCTATAAAATTAAATTTTGACTTCAGGTTTATAAATCCTATTTATCTTATCTCTTTCAGTTTTATATTGTTGTTTTATTGATACTGTATTGACGATTCCACTTTATATCAGCAATAGATTTTTGAGGATATCAGATTAATGTCCTAACCCCGTTCGTACATTTAACAAAGAGGATTAGTGCACCTTCAATAGATTTTCTATTTACAAAAGTCATTTCTCTTTCATTCAGTTTATTGGCCCAAATTTTTCTTCTATGTGTCGTGTCCATTTGGGACGTTGACGATCATGTGCCTCCACAATATCCTGTCCATTTTAGCTCTTCATAAATTTAAAGTCTTTTTGGTCTAAACATAGTTCCGCAATCCATTTATTCAACCTCGCTCAGGTGGTTATGCTCTGACTCTCAAGCCCTCAATATGTCCTGTGAGTATCAAATTTTCGAAGCCTCCTTTCGTCATATCGTTCCCTAGAAATTTCAACTAACTCTTTCTAATGTTAAGTATAATTTATAATTATAAATTATAAATGTCCATTTCGTTTCCATTTTCTTTAAGACTTTGTCGTTGGTCAGACGTTGCATCAAGTTTCTCCTTTATCTGTGAGGAGAGGGATCAATATTCACTGCCATTTAATATTATATAACAATTCAATACTCTTTTCTTTGTAACGATATTTTTTCTGTTTATAATACTCTGCTTAGCTTTTTGCAAGACATCTTTTGTTTTCCCAATGTGCTTTCGGATTTCAGTGTTGGACATTGCTTCCTCTGCTAAAACACTTCCCAGAAATTTAACTTGTTGTCCTTGTTTGATTATGGTATCTCCAATTTGGAATTTTGCCTGCTGGCCTATTTATTTTGCTTCATTCTGTCTTCTGGAAATTGATGTTTAGTCCTTTCTTCTCGTTTTCTTTCACTACCTTCAGTAGGAGTTATTGTAATTTCATTCTGTACCTTCTGTCAATAGAGTATCATCTGCATATCATGTTGTTAAGATTTAGGCCGCCTATAATGAATCCTGATAGGACTTCTAATTCTCTCAGAATCGCCGAACTGTATAGGTTGAACAAATCTGGTGAGAAGACACATCCTTTCCTACATACAAGCCACCAATCTGCCACTAGTTGGCATGGCACTAGCATTTACCGCTTGTTACCCGCTGTCGGACCGCCGGCGTGTTCGACTCGGCAATTTTACCACTGGCGGATCGCTAGAGGCCTATAAGTGGCTTCCACCAGAGGATCGCTGGCGTTGTCATTGACAACCCGAGAGTGGGCCACTAGCGGTTTGCGTGTAGGGTTGTTTTAAATAATGTATTCAGGCAGTTTGCCCCCAGTATAGGTTCTGGATTATTCTCATTTCCTTCGCAAATATGCCAAGGTGACCTAGCAGTTCCATCAATTCTTTGTGACGTACTAAATAAAACGCAAAATCGCAGGTACACATTCTTCTGCATTTGTATTTCTCTTTCTGGCAGATATTCTGACCGTAAATATTGTATTCCTTGTTCCAGTGTCTTTAACGAACCCACTCTTTTTGTACCGACAAAATTCGTCTGTATGCTCTATCCATCAGAATTCGTAGGATAAGTTTTCTTATATCGCATACAAGGCTAGCTTTGCGATGGAGTGAGTTCCCATTCGTTTGGACTTGGCTTCTGATACAAATTGGTAAAGGTTGAACCAAGAGCGATAATAATTAAAAAGTGATAATAAAGTGAATGTGATAGGCTAAAGATCTAGATATACCGAATGCCAAAATTTAAATTTAAAGTTGAGCGTCTTTGAGATTTCGATTTAACCAGTGATTTTTTCCCTCCGACTTCTCTTTCTCCTTTTTGTATATAAAGCTGATTCTGGTATGAGAACCCATTATTAGTCTGAAGATTTTTTTCACGGAAGAAAACGCCTCACGACATTAAATGTAATCACACTTCAATATAAATATATTTTAGCTTCAATGTTTCTTTAAAAAAAATAATATGATACGGGTTGAAATTAGAAACCTGAATTTGAAAGCAAGATCTTAAACACGAAATTTACATGTACACTATTGGTTATTTATATATTATAATGTCCGATAGATTATAGCTGCCTTATACTGATTGATAGATAGATTGATTCCTAACAACAGATTCGGCATTCGAATCACCAATTGTACTGAATTAATAATTACAAATATTAACATCGTTTACTTCTTACAACATATTTAGTTAATGCGATCTACAGGTTTTTGAAATTGTCTGCAATGTGCCCCCAAATGAATGGAAAAAGGCAGATGATAAAGGATAGATTTACGAAAAGTGAAACTCAAACGAGGATCCGATTTTAGATCAATTCATTCATTATTTGTTATTCTCGTTAAATAGCACTGAGAGTGTTTAGACTGAACTTCGTTCAATAAAATCATTTTGTCAGTCCGGGAAACAAGGTGTCATTTTTTTTACAATCATTCCAAACAACCGAAAATTTTGAACAATTAAAATATTGTCTGGAGCTATAAATTTTTTTTTCTTGCAAATGTATACTTTACAGAATCAAAATAATGCAGATATAAAATATAGTGCCAGAATTCTAATAATCTATCTACTCAAAGCTTAACGCTTTCGTTTATCAGCTAACACCGAAGTTAGAGCAGTTTGTGATTTTGCAGGCTTTAAATATTATTGTTTATGTTTACTTTTATTTATTTATTTTGTTTTTTCAGCATTCCTTTTTTTCTTCTTCAAAAACATAGTATTTTATTTTTTAATATCTTTCACTGGGGCAGATTGAACGAGAAAAAATAATCCTCTCGTTCTAAGCATTCTGATATGTATTATCTGATTTTTAAAAAAAAGATTTTATCAAATTTTGCGTTTTTTTTTATTGATACGATGGACGAAAATAAGCAATATTTTCTGTCTGCTTTGCATTTTTTCTTTTATAAAGACACAATAGTGACTCAATAATAATATATAGTTTAACTTATATAAAAAACATTAATGTGACCAAACGAAGAGCTGATGAATGGTTTGCAAAATCATATGCTGGTAATTGATCCTCGGTCGAGTAATCAATCTAAGGCCAAAGAAGACATCATTTACGAATAATAATATTTACATTATGCAAGAAAAGCCAATATAATCAACGAACCCAAACAGTTTCCAAATATTTATATCAGCTTGGATACGTTAGTCGCTTTGGTGTGTGGCTTCCAAAAACCTCAAGGATTAAAAGCTACGTAATAATATATACCAATATCGCTTTTTTCTGCATAAAGTTTGAAGAATGAGGAGAAATGGATACTATATTGCATCTTAGGACACAAAAAATCGTGCAGTATGCGAAAATGAATTCCCATTAAACTTACACAAACTTTTTTACATACAAAGAAGATATTGCTGTATCGATATTAGGATTCGAAGAGAATCTTTTACTTCTAGATACTTCCATATAAGCAAACGCTTATTTTGAACAATGCTGTTCTAATTAGAGCAAGCAATAATGGAATTTGACGCAAGGGTTAAGAATTAGTTAACAAAAAGAGAACAAAATCGCAACATGAAACCTTCTAGCCTATAGATGTTTTTTCTCCTTTTTTTATTTTGTTGTGACGAGAAACATGGCTACAGATTGAAGTGGAATTGTTATCCGCCATAGTGACCATTATTGCAGTAGATAAAAATAATTCTATTACATATTCTTTGAAAAGTATTTCAGGATGAATATATCTGCTATTAATGTTTGCAAGCATAACAGCTGTGTCGCCAGATTCGTCTGCTTTTGAAAGCACACCGATTATGAATGTGGATGCTTCGGTCTACCAAACTGTCTACTTGTGAAAAATAAACGAACTAATTCAAGCGATTAAGGAGAAGAAAAAAAACAATTAAAAGTTTAGCCGATTTCTAATGTAACTCAGTTCGCAAGTTGGTAGCCCGATATCGCTACATTAGCCTCGAGAAAAAAACGTACTTACCATCAAAACAGATCCTGTATTTCTCATTTTTGTTCTGAATCAATTCTTCTGTATGTATATTCACGTTAGATTTGTCTGACACAGGTTCACTGGCGATGTAGATTCAGTGAGTAGAGAACTATATAAATTAGTAATGGTTTAAAATGATAGAGTAAGTAACCATTATGTGGCACCAAGAATAATATCTTTTATATATTCCTACCAATATCTAACGATCCTAAGAAGGAAGCTATATCGTTGATTGCCGCTGATACCAATCCTATCGATGTTTTTTAAACTTCTGTAGCTTTGTATTAACTATATTATGTCAGGTTTTATTCTGCATATCAATATTTTCACAATAAAATATGTATATACCTATGATGTTTTTCGGGTTTATTTATATACCATGTCAGTTTCCGCTTATATATGCCATAATTAATCGGAGTTATTTTTATAGTGCGTTCCATTTTATACGTTAAATTTTATTTATAAATAAATCCAAAAGATATAGTTCCCAGAAAAAAAAAAATTATGAAGATAATAAAGTATGTATCTGAATAATTTTTTCTCATGTTTTTACACGTTAATATATCTTCCTTGAATATCTACACCCATCAATGACTTTGTTAATGCTTCTAATGTTTACAAGAAATATGTTGACCTGAAAACAACATTTAAGGAACAATCTCCGTAAAAAATAATGTTTTAACATACTTGTGAAAAAGACAATATTAAAACATTTATATATTTTCACAGATATTTTTGCATGAATATTTTTTTTATGTTCTCTTATATACATTTCTTTTAAGGCTGAACAACGAGTTCTCTGTTTTTCTGGCAAGGTGGGCAACTATCGGCTATGCAGAATGTGAATACAGTTCAAATCAGGCTGTCAGGTTCGGGAAATTTCTGGCATTATTTCGTTATTTGAAAGGGCTTCTACAAAAATAATATTTTTATCGTTGTAGTCATATTTGTAAGCGAACGACATGCAATTATTGCCGATAACATATCTGCATAGAAAATGGGTGGCGATACATAAACGCTCAGATTTAATTTACTCAGACCGCCCGCTCATACACACGAACATACAAACATAGATGTATACATACAATATTATTTGCATGAAAGCATCCTCCAATCGCTCAACCAGCATGAATAAACTGTACAGAATTCATGATTGCAAATAGTCTTCAGCCCTAAACGAATGAAACAGTGAAGCGCCTTTTTCCTCTTCCACCACACTCCCCTTAATCCCTTTGTCACAGATCTGACATAGATACAATATGTTTCGAAAACCGACAAAAGACTGTGATGTGAGTCTTCCTCTATTTTCCTTAATCTCGTTATGATCTATATTCCACCCCAACCAAGGCGGTAATTCATTAGTATACAGGGGTTTAAGTAGTCCAAGAAGATAAAAGATAGCGATTGACATTCTATTTAAAATGTTGAAGATAGTTTTCAGGGAAGTAAGTAATTGGAAACAAGTTCCCCAGAGTGGGAGTGCGAGAAAAGAAGTGGAAGTGGCGGTTGCATTTGGCTAATTAAACAGTAAAGCGGGTGACATAGTTGCCAGTATAGTAGCTCGTTTAAATTCATGTATTCGAGGAACAAGAGCAAAACCCTGGTCTGAATAGTTGCTATAGAAATATTTATACAAAAAACAGATGGAAACCACGTCACGCCGGTGACAATGAGACCGGTCAGGATCGATTATATTACGAAGACTTCATTGGATTTCGTTAAGAATCTCGATATGTACAACAGTAACACCAGGCCACATATGACAACAGTATTCAATGGTAGCACCTTACATATATATATATATATATATATATATATATATATATATATATATATATATATTGATTGATTGATTGATTGATTAATTAATTGATTGACGTGAGATTGTGACACTAGGTTTCACGCACTTGTGATCGTCAGACAAATTCTATGTTAGCTCAATCACTGATTTTGAGCGCTTTCCAATAAGTACTGCGTAAATATAATATATAAATAATATGTATAAAAATTACACACACACATATATATATATATATATATATATATATATATATATATATATATATATATATATATTATATTACTTGACAGGTGTGATATATTTATGGAATAAAGTGCTCAATATAAGGGATAGATATGTTCACTATGTATGTTCACTATTATATATACACACACACACATATATTATATATATATATATATATATATATATATATATATATATAATAAAATATAAAAGTGAACATTGACGTCGACACTCGGAGGCGACAGGCTGTTTTCATGTTGGACGCAATCGTCGTGGCCTTAGCCGATTATGCATATATATATATATATATATATATATATATATATATATATATATATGTGTGTGTGTGTGTGTGTGTGTGTGTAAGCAAATATATGGATATAGATCCGATAGTATGAAGAAAATATACGGAAAAAAACAAAATCCTAACATGCAATTATTAATTACCATTAAAACAGCATAATTGCATATTAGGATTTTTGTTTTTTCCGTATATTTTTTTTTTCATATACACACACACACATATATATATATATATATATATATATATATATATATATATATATATATATATATATATACATACATACATATTATATATATATATATATATATATATATATATATATATATATATATATACATATTATATCTATATAAACAGCAAAAATACATAATAAAAAATCAGACACATGCAAATAAATTATATTTAATAAGAACAGCTATTAATATCCAATGGTATATTTATAGATGCACTGTGGTGTAATGAATAGCCTCTCGGATTCAGGAATCGGAGTATGGCGTTCGAATTCCAGTCCTTTTCATTACATTTACTTACGTTGGGAAAGGTACAATGTGTTGTTGAGGCGTGTAAATGGAACATATAACAGGAGCTGCTAATGAGCAGATGAATTCCTCACAGTCAACGACCATCCCAATTATGGGTAAAATAGCCCCACCAATCAGCAATTAGCTGAGTGTGGCGTGTAAGGCTACGTCTCTCAAGACATGGTCAAATAGCGAGATATTACTTCAACAGTAATGAGAAAGCCCTGGATGTGGTATATTAGTCATATAAATATACCAACTTTATCATATAAATATACCCCGTCTTTATTTTCATCCTCGGGATATATTTATATGGTACATATACAGGGGAAAATTCATATGCCAATTACATAGCGAGAATTCTTAACTGGCATAATAAAAACTGACATAGACTTTACCAAAGTATAACTTTGTTAGTATTTCATTAAAAGGAGAAAACTCTACAAAATTAACTCGAACGAATTATTAATCAAAAGTTATAACTTTTTTCATATGTAGCAATATCAATTTACGTTTTCCAATGAAGAATGCCATAGTCAACTGATGTTCGTCGATTAATCCCGCTATATTTGCAAAGACCTCATCTGTTCAGCGAACGAGACGGTAGTCGAACCATAATAACTTTTGTACCTAAATTATGATAAGAACTGACAGATAATGTGGTAGGCGTCTAGGCCTGCTGGCCGGGCGCAACGAGGCGGAGATGATCTCAAATAAGAGATTCGTGACTTTGAATAATGAAACGAGTTCCATTTCGTTGAACACTGTACATTTGTGATGACACCAGATTAATGGAACTCATTCAGCCTTGAGATATGAAGTAATGCCAGTGCAGAAAATAGTTACCACTAATCACATGATGAATGTAATAGAGCAGACAATAGTACACACACATGCGTATATAGGTACATATATTAATATGGATGCATATATAAAATAAACACGCGTACACACACACACATACACACATATATATATATATATATACATATATATATATAGATAGATAGATAGACAGATAGATAGATAGAATAGATATATATGAATTCAGTGACCGATCTTCCAATTTCCATTCGCAAACACACGCTCGTCCTTAGTATTATTTTCTCCTGAATATTTTCAAAGGTATTAGATCCATTTAAAAATACGTTACTTTATAAACGTCAATGACTGTCCTCAACTAGATTTTAAGTTTGCTCTATAAATAATGAATTATATTAGGTTGGTCAAAAAGTCCTGACTCACTTAGTAAACGGAACGAAAAAAAACAAAATTTTATGGGGCGAAACCAACATTCATTCTTGAAAATAAAGGCCATCATTCTCGACAATCTTCTCCCTGCTGACCTAAACTGACCTAATATTACAGTAGCACCATAAAATTTATATATATATATATATATATATATATATATATATATATATATATATATATACAAATGTAAAAGAACGAAGAGTAAGTTTTCAGCGTTAAAAACATTAAATTAAAACAGGGCTCAATAAAAAAGGTAGAGCAATAAAAAGTTTATTTATTATACAGTCTTTCATTAGAACATGCACAAACCCACTAAAAAACTGGACATTTTGTTTCAACGTTAATTTTGTTTCATCAACATTAATATTAGTAGCATCGTCATTTCTCACCTGATGAAACGTTAACAAAATTTTTTACGTTGAAACAAAATGTATAGTTTTAATGGGTATGTGCATGTTATAAAAATCACACTGCATAATATACATATATATATATATATATATATATATATATATATATATATATATATATATACATATATATATATATATATATATATATATATATATATATATATATATATATGATAGAAATTATTAGCAGGAAAATCATCATTCATCGAGCGTAGAAGAAAACTCATCAGAAGGCAGAAAGCATTGGACAGCCATTTTATCCTATATGTGGGATAATTACTTCATTATGATTGTCTCAGATCCTCGTAATAATTTCTATCACTTGTATACCCTTGCTTGAACCGGCTCATAATGCTCTGGATTGAATGGATTGTGGATAGTAGTCGTGACACGGGGGTGGGGAATAGTCCAATGGTTAAGGGAAAGTCGAATGAGTTACACCACAGAATTTGTGAAAAGCGGCGCTATATCGACTCTAATTCGTTACCTCTTCGCCACCGAGGCATGTTGTTACAGTGCTTTCTGTATGCTGTTGAGGTTTCTTCTAGATTCGATGAATTTTATATATATATATATATATATATATATATATATATATATATATATATAAATTGGATATAAATGAGATTCAGGAAAAAACTCTGTGCAAAAAAGTGACTCACTTATTTCCTGCAACTGTAATCAATAGAAACATAACCGAACAGCTTTAAATAAAGAATAATAGATGTATAATGTATTTATAATAGGTAATATAGTTCGAAATATTTAATAATCTATAGGTCCTCCTTTATTTTGAATAACTTTTTCAACTTTTTTTGGCATTGACTTGATTAGGTTCTGGCAAATCTCATCTCCAAGCATTGAATCCCATTCGGATATGAAATTCACAATCAAATCCTCTTTGTTGCTCAACTGCTTTCTCGAGAGCCTGTACTTTATAATGCTCCATAATTTTTCCATGGCATTAAGGTCAGGAGATTGGAGCGACCATGTCATAACACTCACCTGCTTCTCCTCAAAGTATTACTTCATCAATTTTGATTTGTGACTAGGATCATTATCCTGCATAAAAATGAGCTTGGTGGGGTCAATTTTTACCCTTTCAGCAGAAGGGAGCAGACAAGACTCTAAAATTCTCTTGTACTGCTCGCTCCTGAGGGTCCTTTCAATAGGTTTTAAGAAACGAGTTCCATGAAAAAAAAAAAGCATCCCCAGAACATTATACTGAACGGATGATTGACAGTACTTACTGCTAAATTCAAAGAGCTTTCAAAGATTCTTCTTCGGATTTTAGATCGCTTATCTTTTGAATTCAGCTCAACTTTCTTCTACGGTGAAATTTTTGTAATAGTGAGCCCATTCAAGTCCCTTGGCTTTGCTTACTAGCGACTTAAACTTCCGTGCACAAGATTTGTAGCCTTGTTCTAAAAGCCACCGATGGACTGTTGTAGAAGCAAGACTAACACCTTGCTCTTCTCTTAGACTGGCTGCAATTTCTTGGCAAGTTATAGTCGTATTCTTCGCAACTTCTCTCTTTATTATCCTGCCAGTTCTATCATCAATCTTTTTCTTTCGTTCCCTTGTTTCCTTCCTTGGAGCAGGAGTGGCATCATTGTGTGCCCTCAGCACTCGAGAGACAGTTTATTGCGAGGTTGTAGCAATTTCTGCAATTTCTCTCGTAGACTTGCTTGATTTTGAGAGGGCAATAATAGATGCCTTAAGTGGTTCTGAGTGGCTATTTCAAGCTGTTTTTATACTGTATGAGGCTTTCTGGAATATTCTGGATTTAATTTAATCTGTTCTAGAATTCTCTAGAATATTGTTCTGAGTGTATTGTAAAATAGCTTTCAATATTTTGTCAAAAGCTCTTTAAATTTACCAGTTTAATCATTAGAATGCGATATCTGAGTCACTTTTTTCCCGAATCTCATTTATATCCAAATTTATAATTATCAATAGAATGCGATATCTGAGTCACTTTTTTTGCACAGAGTTTTTTTTTCCTGAATCTCATTTATATCCAAATTCATAATTCTCAATAGAATATCTTAGGTTGAATAAACTTTTTTACTAGGTGATCGGGAAGGGGTCTTTATATTAGTAAGATTAAAAATTATTTTAACCCCAAAAACAATAGACAAAAAATATTATTAGTAAAAAAATCGGGTGAGTCACTTTTATCGAACAGCACTCTATATACAAACGAATGTTACAGCAAGAATGTTCGGTCCGTATGACAGAGTTGACGGCCGGAAACTTCCCTCTCTAAAAGGCAGTACCTGCTCATATTTATAGCTGTTTGAGTCCATGTGTGTGTAGGTAAATTACCAAAACATCCCCTTCGAAATATTAACTCCGCCGGAGTCTCAATGTCTTTTTTCTTTGGATTAACAACGATTAAGTCCGCCATTTTATTTTTCCTCTTTAAACGGCATTTCTCCGGGGCCGCTTCAGGTATTGCATGTCAAAGGAATCGTAAATGACATCCACGATTTGTTTTTCTTCAGGAGGTCTGCTGTCAGCATCGTCCAACAAGCGTTTCCTGATTTGGTTCAAATGTCTCTTGCAAGTAAACTGGGGACTTTTAATTATGTAGATCATATTTCCTACTCTTTTCTTAATTGTGCCCATTTCCTAGAAAGATTTATTATCACGAAACATCCGGGAAAAACGTTATCTCCGTGTTGGTAGTGTTTAGTGTTTGTCCGTCCGGGTTTTGTTTGTTTGTGGAGTAGCTTGTCGGACTCACACCTGATTTTACGCGAAAATATTAACTCGGCTGGGGGTAATGGTGATGGCGTGTTGTCATTGGGCGTAATTCTATACACCTGAAGGAACTTTTCTGTGGGTGTGTTCCTAGCCTTTTTCAGGGCTCTATTCAGCTTATCACCGAAGCTCTCGGTCTGTCCTTTGGACCTTGGGTGATATGGGGCGATCGTGATATGATTGAATTGTAAGGTCTCACAAAAATTCTTAAAGTTGCCGGACGTAAATTGTGCCCTATCGTCGGACACTAGACAATCGAATACCGTAAATCTGATGAACATTTCGTGGAGGAAATTGATTGTAACTTCTGTAGTTATTTTTCTATACCTAAGGACATCGGGTCATTTCCAAAACTATCTACTACTATGAAATAGTAGAATCCGTCTAGCGGACTTGTAAAGTCTATATGTATTTGGGACCATGGTCGGTCCATTTTAGGCCAAGGACTATATTTGATTGGGGTAATTTAGCTGCCAAGGCCCAGCCTTTCCAGGATTTTACGATGTTTCCGATATCTCGTACCTATTTTCGGACAGTTCACAAAACTGACCATAAGGCTTTTCATCCTTGTAATCCGTAAGTGGCCCGCATGGAAATCTTTCAGAATTCTTCTTTGTTGTCTTGTGGGAATAACGAATCACTCATTATATAGCAGTGCTTCGTCGCATAGGGAGAAAATATCTGAAGTCTGTTTGGTCGATTTTACGAATTTCGGTTTTGGTTTGCCTGATAAACTCATCGTTAAGAACTTCTCGTTTGATTTGGTGGATTGTTACATGGAGTTCTCTTACTCTGTTACATAATGTCGTTTTATTTTCCCCTTCTGTAAAAAGAGAAGTAATCCCAGTATTTTAAAGAGGTTCCCGGGGTTTCACGATTAAACTAGATAGTCGTTCGGCACGAAAGAGGTTTTTATACAGGCGGACCTCCATCTTGAAGTTATAATTGAAGAGCATTGTTCCCCATCTCCATAGTCTATTTGCTGTATGCACAGGCAGACGTTTTTAGAACTGAAAATGGTAAGTAATTGTTTATGGTTCGTCTGCAATGGAAAGTGTCTACTGTGAGTGTACTGGTGAAACTTCGTTACTGCGAAAATAATCCCTAACGACTCTTTCTCAATTTCGGAGTAGTTCTTCTCTGTAGGAAAATATGTTCTCGACTCGTGAGCAACTGATTTGTGAGATCCATCTGGCATCTTGTGCAGAATACATGCTCCAATGCCATACGAGCTAGCGTTGCTGGCAACTATAATGTCCAGGATTGGGTTGTAGTGAGTGAGAAACAAATCCGACGTGAAGACTTCTTTTATTTTAATGAATGCTTCCTGACATCCAGGTTTCAACACCAAGTACGTGTTTTGTTTGTTTGTTTTTTTTTTGGGGGGGGGTTGTTGTTGTTTCTATTTTTATTCTCAAGTTCGTTTAGAGGAGCATATAAGTTGGGAATATTAGGTATAAACACTTGGTAGTAATTTGCCAATCCTAAAGATCTTTATAATGAAGAGACGTTTTCGGGAGCTGGCATGTCCTTGATTGCAGTAGGCGGTTCTGGGCCTGGCCTTCTGCCATCTTTGTCAATAATGTGCCCCAAGTATTTAATCTTCTTCATAAAGAAGTCGCATTTGGATTGCTTCAATTTGAACCCGTACTCCAAAGTTCTTGAGAAGACTTTATAAACATGTTCCTTGTGTTGTTTTACATTTTGGCAGTTTATTAACATGTCGTCCAAATATGCAACCGCGAACTCAAGACCACTCAGCATAGTGCCCACTACTTATCTGAAGATTGCCGAAGCGTCCTTGATCCCGAAAGATAGATGTTGGAACTTTTACAAACCACGATGTGTGTTGCTACAGAGCAACTGAGAACATTCTTACTCTACCGGTATTTGAAAATATGCATCACTGAAGTCGAGTTTTGAAAAAAATTTCCGTCCATTTAGATTCGCGAAAATTTCATCCAGGCTTGGTAAAGGATACTGATAGTCTTTGAGTACAGCATTATGCCCCGCCGAGAAATCGGCTCATCTCCAGATCTAATTTGACTTCTTTTTCACATAGACGGTCGATGAAGCCATTAACTGTACTCAATTTTCGGCAAGACCCCGGTTCTTTCTATTCTGTCGAGTTCTTCATTTATTTGAGATAAAGAGGCAAAAGGCACATATCTTTTTTCTAAAACACATCTTTCAACTCGAATTTTGCCGTCATCTTCTCACACCAAGCAATCCCCCCCCCCGGAAAAATCTTCCGGAAAACTTTCTTGTAAATCTTTTATTAATTTTATGCTTCGATGGTCAGGTTTTTGAGTTTGGGGGAAAATGAATTAATTGACATGCCCCACGACTTAAATGTCTCTATGCAATCGGTGCCAAATAAATTTTCTCTTGTGATAAGTTCTCCCTCAAACTTGATTATCTCCCCTGTCATGGATCTGGCCATTTTGTTAGATCTTAGCATGGTTGGTTTTCCCAACTTTTTCCAAATGTGTAGATTTATGATTGTCAAATCTGAGCCAGAATCCAACTGTAATTTGATATTTTTATTTAGGATTTGTACTTGCACGTATTTCCTAATGTTTAACCCATCTTGTTCATCCGATTTTGTGTTTTTTAACGCTGCTATTAACATTTTTCTTACTCCCCAGTGGGAGCTCTTGTTCCCTATACTGTTACAAATTAGGCACTGCTTATTCCGGTAAGGGCAATCCTTATACCACTCTAGTGACCCACAACAGGAACACGGGTTAGGAGGCAAGTTGTCTTGTTTTTTTTTGTTTTTTTGTTTTTGTTTTTTGCGTAACTTTCTTATGTGTGCTATGCCAGATTCCTCGATGGTTTTCGAATGTTGGCGTGCGCTTACGAATCTCTGACAATCTTCCGCTATTTGTTGGGGAATAAGATTTGGTTCGCTTTCCAATTTGTTCAGACCTCTACGTCTAATTGCAGCGTCTTTAGTCCCTGAACAAATATTAGACATTGAAATTCGAACTCAATTCTGAAAGTTGAAAATCGTCGCAATGCTTGTTCACGACTGACGCGAATATAGTGTATTCTTCACTATCCTTTCTGGCTAAATTCATACACTTCCATCTCTTATGGAAAAGTGAAGTTTTAGGACTAAAAGTACTGTAATAAGTTTAACCGCTTCGGTAAATGTCGTCGCTTGTTGTACGGGGTAAAATATAGTTCAAAAATTTGGTGTGCTCCATGGAGCCTAGTTTTCGATGTCGTAGGATAGCCTTTTTCGCGCAAAATGTGGCGTACAAACCCTCGAAACTTCTAAAATAGGAAACGAAAGTTTTATCCTCGTCAGGAGAATATACCAAATCGTCTAGTGCGCCGCGGATCGTGTTTTGTGAGAACACATTTTCGTTTTCACTAATTTGCCTCCTGTTTGTCAGTTCAAGCAAGTTTCTTTGCACTAGTTGAGTTTGGAGTAGAATTTCTTCAATTTTTCATTGTCTGATTTCCGTTTGTTTTTGTATATCCAACTGGAGTTGTTGCATTCTTTTTTGTTGTTCAAGTTGGCATATAAGAAAATTGATCATGGCGGATTTGAACTCGTCCATGTTAGACTGTGTCTTTTTAAGATTAAACCGATATAGAATTTAATTGAGGATAAAAAAGAAAATGAAATAACTTTAATTTTTTACTCACTCAGGGAATCACGAGTATTTTTATTCTCTGAGAGACATGAATTCTCAGAAAGTTCAGTGTAAGTTAGTTACACTTTTTTTCCGTTCGGTTTCCTTTTCTGGATTGCCAAGTAGTGTTGAGTAGAACCAATATTGACAATTTCTACGTAGTCCTTTTTGGGTTTTTAGGGGTCCTCGTCGCCAAGTTGTTGTGGCCTTGTTAGGGTCAGAAATAAAGTCACACAGAGAGGAATTGAGTTAAACAAATATATTAACAAAAAAACAGTAATACAAACATATACAAACTACAGTGTTACAGCAAGAATGCTCGGTCTGACTGTCAGAGCTGACTACTGGAAACTTCTCTCTCTAAAGGGCAGTACCTGCTCCTGTTTATAGCTGTGAGTGTCCGTGCGTGCGTGGGTAATTTACCATAACAAAATCAATGATGATTGATTTTAAATTATTGTTATAATTTAGGGAGATAAATGATGCATTCCAATATTACTCAATGATCTTACCGCTGTGACCTCTATCTTCTGACTTTCTCCTTCTATATTGTGGATAGGCCTCAATCCCGTGTTCAAATTTTAATTTAATTTAAAGTAAATGAAAAAAATCAATGGGGGTGCAAAAACAGCTTGATCGGAACCCTTTGATATATATTTGATGCAATACTCGATTGCATGTATTGATGAGCATATTTCATCATTGATATGAAAGTTTAATTGTCGCAACAAATATTTATCGTAAGGCACTACACATTGAGTAGTGATTTCTTGCTAAACTTCGTCCATATTTTCTCATTTTGATCTTGTCGATGTGACCTCCATCTTCTGGCTTTCGTTTTCTACATTTTGGATATGAGTCATTCCGTTTAATTTAAATTTAATTTAAATCAAAAGGAAAAAATTCAGTGTGGGTTTTGTTCTAACACCCATTCCCGGGAACCCTTTTTGATCAAAATAAAATTTACTTACCCAAGTACCATAGGAGTCATTACGTTGATCAAATTAAATTTCATTTAAATCAAAGGGAAAACAAATTTCAGTTGGGGTATGCCCCCCTCCGGGAGATCCCCTTTGCTCAAAATTAAATATACTTATCTATCTACCCTGGGTAATGTAGTTTCAGAATATAGAAGGATTATAGGGGTCTTTCTCTAAAATCTTAGTTTGATAACAGATACACAGAGGCTACAACTTTGTATATGTCGATAGGCATATATTCACTAACTTACATTTTATTATCTACATCATTTTTTGCCGATAAGATTGATATACAGGGTGTCCCAAAATTATTGACATAATATCGCAGGCCAACAATTTTGACAATTCTTGTTAAAATATTCTCAAATTTTCACAGAATGTATAGAAACAGATAGAAATTTTATATTTAATGGAAGAGGCCAGTATGTGCTTATACCAATGAGAATCTGCCAGAGAGATGTATCAGGCGTGGTGGAGATGAAGACAGTTTTCCTGGTGAAATGACCGCCGCGGTCACAGAACCTGTCCCCTTGTGATATCGTTTTATGTGGATATGTGGAGAGACTGGTCTATGTACGCCCTCTATCTGCTATCATTGTTGAACTCAAACAGAGTACCACATCCACAATGGATAATGCTACGGGAGACATGTTACAGCGTGTTTGGCAAGAGCTTAACTACCGACATGACGTGTACAGTGTCACAGGCGGTGCACATATTGCACTTATGAAATCGGTTCCATAATAAACTTATGTTCAACACCTAAACCATCCAATTTCATTGAGATTGACTTAATAGTTTTCAAGATAATACTTTTAAGATCATATCATATTTTGGGGTGGCGGAAACCCCTTTATAACAAAACAAATTTACATTTGATTGAGTGAAACGTTTTCTACATATTATCAACCATTTGTAGTTTATTTGAGCAATAAAATATTTTTAGATTATAAGATTTATTTTTTTTATCAGACAATAATTATTTAGTGATGCAAGTCTTACGAAGAGGTGAACTCATACCGTTCCAAATTGTAATTGCTCGTATGTGAATATAACGATCCGAACAAGCATTGGAACTCATATCTCCGATTAATAATTCCGAGTCATTATCCATTTCACCACCCGCACACCCCAAGTTACAATAATATGGCAATAATATTTATTTTACCTTGAGAAAATTCTGTGTTTATGCATTTTTCTGTAATGATTGATCGTTTTCAGGCCATTCTTGTATACCTTGGTTTTCCTACATTTTTTTTTTTTGCTTACAAATCATTATTTTACTTTATTAATCTGTTCTCACTGGGATGTAATGGAATAACCCAGTACCCCCATCAATGATTACACTATAGATAGTAAGTACCTATAAAGTCAACTGTCTATGAGAGCCTGTGAGGAGAGAGACTAGAGAGTGAGAAGACGCAAGCATGTCCGACCTTCCAATTAGTGGCACTCACTACTAGATTGTGTATAACTGTACCATACTTCATATTGTACTTGTTGTGTACAATATACCTTTCTTCTAGTATCCACCTGGTGTTATTAATTCCTTAGCACGGAATATAACAGTTCCGACGACGATTGTCGGAAAATAACACACTCTATTAGTAATTGATTTATATTTCATAACTGTTCTTTCTTTCTAATGGTATTGAATTTAATCCACGTCGTCTATTTTAAGTTTTCCATTGAGAAGCTTGTTAAATATCAGGTGGCCAGTTAACGAATGCCTGGACACAGTCGTAGAGTGATTCCTTTCGATGTACACAGTCAGACTTGCACCTCCCACTCTCTCGGTCTTGTGCTTAAATGTGGTGAACTTTTCTTCCTCTTTCTCTTCCCTTTTGTTTTGTTTGATTGCTGCTACTATTTTTTTTTCAGTTTTTCAAATTGTTCTTTTCCAAGTGAAGTGAATTTAATATCCTCCGCCTTTGTTACTATTTTAGTAAGGGGCAACGTGACTTTTACTAATTATAATTATTTACTGATGCAAGAATTACTAAAGTATGCCTTAAATATGGAAGATGAAAATTACTCTTTCGCCATATTATGTATTTCGGAATGAAGTAAGCGTCGGAACTGCGACAAAAAATAAATACATTCAGAAGGTTTATTTGGATCTTGCTCCAGATCTTTGGACGATCAAAAAGTGTTTTGACAGATTTTGTCAGGGTGATTTTAACCTAAATATTCAACCACGATCCCAGCGATTTTCCGATTTTGAAGAAGACGTACTAATTGTCACAATGGAGAAGAAAAACTGAAGCCTTCGACGCAAGCGATTGCTAAGATTTTGAAAATCGTTATCTCCACTGCAATTCGCTATTTGAAGAGAAGGGGTTCAGGAAAAACAGCCATTTTTTTTTTACAAAACATGATCGTGCTATTTTCCACCACGACTACACGAGACCGGATATTGCAAAACAGATTTTGCAGAAGGAGCTTAAAGAGTTAAAATGGGAAACCCTCAAGCACCAACCATGTTCTCCTCACTTGGCGCCTTCGGATTTCCATTTGTTTCGGTCTCTACAGAACAATTATATGAACAAAAAAATTGAGTCTGTACAGACAGTCAGAAATGATGTCACAACCTTCTACCAACAAAAACAAGAAGTTTTTAAGAAAACGATGGGGTTCAGTTTTTAAAAACAAGGGAGACTACATGTACATGATTAATAAATGTGTTTTTCGAGTAAGTAAAATTTTGTGTTTAATTTTTTAATTACGTGCGAATTTTTGTAACTAATATATGTTTTTTTTTTATGTATGAGTTATTCAACAATCCACGTACGTAACAAAAATATACTATATCACATCAACTATAAAAGGCGAATATAAAACCCATTATCAGTGAGATTTCACCAGATTTAAGTGTAAAACACGAAATGTATTTCAAACGTACAAAAAATGAAAACAATCCATTAAAAACGTCATGACATGTGACTATGCAATATTTGAATAAATATAGAAGTGAATTAACGCAAAACAAACTATAGATACATATAGACTCAACACTAACAATAAAATTTCCTTAATAATGGCTTTTGAAGTCCGAGTGTACAGGTCATTTTCTTGATTTCCGGTGAAAATTTGATTAAAATTCCCCTTACTCGCTCTCTATACATATTACTCTCTCTCTCTCTCTCTCTGTACATTCCATAAATATATCACACCTTACAAGTAATATATATATATATATATATATATATATATATATATATATATATATATATATATATATATATATATATATATATATATATATATATATATATATATATTGTGTGTGTGTGTGTGTGTGTGTCTGTGTGTGTGTGTCTGTGTGTGTCATGGCGCCTGTTTTGTTCGCACTGTTCTTCTCGGTGATTCTTAGGTATGATTTCGGGATACACAAACTGCTGTTAAATTTCATTTTCTAACTAATAGAGGGCTGTTTAACCACCAGTTCAAAACACATCTCTTTACCAGTATTATACGCGATCTACTTTTTGCAGACGACGCTGCTCTTCATGTTAACTCTTTAGAGGAAGCTCACGATTTACTCAACCGGTTTTCTGCAGCATACAAGGCTTTCGGACTTACCATCAACGTCAAAAAACTGAAGTTATTCCTCAACCTTGCCCCGATACCGAAGCAGATTAGAGGTGTAAAGCAGAAAACCCCTGTTTGTAAGTTTCCTGATATCCCTTTACAAGCTGATGGAAAGAATCTCAAGTATGTGGAATCCTTTAAATACCTCGGGAGCATGGTATATTCAAGTGCATCATTTGATGACGGCATTGTTAATCGCATTGCAAAAGCTAGCGCTTCGTTTGGTTGACTGCGTAATTGGTTTTGAGACGAAAGGGGAATGAATCTTTACGCTAAAATACAAGTTTACAAAGCTGTCGTTTTGTCAACTATTTTGTATGGCTCTGAAACTTGGACATCTTATAGATGTAATACTAATCGATTAGATTTTTTCCATAAAGGCTGTCGACGTACATTCTGTGGCCTAACGTTTGATGATCGAGCGTTAAATGCCGACCTTTTTAAGAAATGCAAGATTGATACCATCAAGGCCTTCATAATATAATCACAACTCCGTTGGGCTTGACATATGGCAAGGATGAGTGATAACCGCATAGCAGAAATTCTTTTCTACAGTGAAATGTAGATGAGTGAAAAGATGCCGAATATTTTGAACATAGTCTAAAGATGGAAAATCAACCAAAGTAAAAAAAGAAATATTAGGAATATTAATGCGTTAATTGTCGAAGTAGTACAAAGAATCTGATTTCTAAAATGTAATATTTAATGATGATTGCAGAGCTACATTGAATAGCCATGTTAACTGGGCTAGAGGAAAGAAGATTCATTGTAATAACCAAACACGAAAGATGAATATTCCATATTTTGTGCTAATATCACTGGCAGCAGCTTTTCAGGTCCTTTATATTGTGTCAATATAAATAAAGAGAATTACTTTAAACTGTTCGAGAAGACTGTTGTGGTAAATGTCAGAAACATAAAATTTTAATCTGAAGTTAATATTGATTCTCATTTGGAAAACTGAATATTACACATCATGCCTAATAGTTACAAAAAAATTCAAACACAAATTAATGAACTGGCTCGCAGTAACCCCATATATAAATTCAACTGATAAATGGTAGTCTGCTGAAAAGGAGATATCTATTCAAAAATATAGAAAAATATTCACACAAAAACAATTCAGATTTGTAATAAAATACTTTCTATTTGTATAAAGTATAGGCAGTGTAAGTGTTAAAATGAAGGATTATTGAATTTCAAGAGCAAATATCAATAAATAAACTAAAAAGTTATTCAGATATATCAGATGTTGCGATAATTAAATCTATGTTTCTATGGTCCGTAATTTATAAAATAAAATCTTATGTCCCTCAATGTTTTCATGAGAAACTTTCACATCGAAAATTAAGTTTTTATAAGTATTTAAATAAGGATAGAAATTAGATGTATTACACCTGGTATATTTATCATGTTTTGGCAACATTGCTTTCATAATATCATTTTTATTGTAAAGAAAGTGATTTAACAAATGCTGGGAGCATATATCTATCTATCTATCTATCTATCTATCTGTCTATAGGCGGATGAAATGGCCATATTTTTTCATTTTTCATTTATTCTCTCTCTCTCTCTATATATATATATATATATATATATATATATATATATATGTGTGTGTGTGTGTGTTTGAGTGTGTGTGAGCAAAATGTGTATGTATATAAATGTAAATATATATATTGGATAGAGCTCAATATTAGTGATAGAGCAAACATATTTAGTTGGATTGATATGAGTTTGTCTGACGATCGCAAAAGCGTATAAACCAGGGTCACGAACTCACATAAATCCAATTATATATATCTGTGAAATTTAGATTTAATAAGATCATGTAGCGGCAGATAGCCCGAATAGCGATGAGAAGACGTTTAGAGCCGACAAAGCCAATACAGCTTTCGTTTTGTTTTGTTTGTTTGTTTTGGGGTTTTTTTTTTCAATATTTGCTTTGCCTGTATTGAAAGAAGCACAGTATGATGTTAACTATGTGGACGACACATTTTGTGTGTTTCAAAATGAGGTTGAATCTGGTGTGTTCCATCGACCCTAAAAATGCGAACAATAATTATCTTCCTTTTCCTGATTCTATAGTGCACAGATCCGCTCCAGAATTTCTAACATCAGTAAACCGGAAATCTGCCTTTACAGTTTTATATACCCGGTGGGAATCATTCAGTTCTAAGCAGCTGAAAACTAACTTCATTAATATCTTTGTTTATCGAGCCTTATAATATACTCTATAACGAAATATGATGCTGAAATTAAATTTATTAGAAAGGTTCCGAACAAGAATGGTTGCCTTTTAGATATTATGAAGTCCAGCATTGGTTAATTTCGTAAACTCAGGACGATTGATCTCCAGAAATACCCTCTATATTTGCATGACGTGAGTGCGTGATTTGTTAAGTAAATTTCAGTTGGTCGAAAAAGGTCATATTTTTTGCTAATTGATTTTTGGTGCTCCAACCGGAAGGATAGTCTGCCTACCCATCATGATATTTCTGAAATTTACCGATTTAAATGAAAGTTGGATACTGACTTTTTAAGACGAACGGGTCAAAGTTTAGAACCACAGATGCAACTAACACATACCAGACAATATTCTCAAGTCAAACATGACCAATGTTCAAAGATTCATTAAGGTTTATCGATAGTTGAACATTTGATTAAAAGCTAGCAGTTTGCCCGGTCTCAGTCTTGATTAATTTTTAGCATTTGAAAGTGTTGGAATCAGTGTATATTAAGTCCTATGTTGAAGTGCACATTATATAATCTGGTGTTGTATATTTTTTACTTGAAGTGCACATTAATGTTCTCTATTTTTTTTTGTTTCTTTTTTCTTGCTCTAACGAGAGAGGACAGATAAATCGGTTTAGCTGTTTTTAAATCGTTGTTATATTACGGTATTATGATTTTACGGTGATATACATATACAATGTTACGCTCTCTCTTAATCTATAAATTGTTTCTCTTTGTTTTAAATTGATTTTAGTATTGTCTACTTTTATCGCTCAATCAATGAATGCCGAATGTTTCCTTATAAGGGAAAGGCAAACATTCCTATTACCATTACCGCGGTAGATGGTTATTAAATAAGGGTGTTGTAAGAGCGTACATAGAGGAAGAAAAGGCTGAATACCATGAGGATATGTAGCATAGATAACAGTTGATCTCGACTTGAAGGGGTTAATATTTTAGTGATCAGAGAAACAGGCTTTCGGTTGTAGGTTCCATAATGCAACAGTTTTTAGGAAGTAGCTGAGTGCGACCTTGTTATGGGACGTTACCCATAATAACATAATGGACTATTCCATACGTAATAAATACTACGACTCAAGAGGAAGCAGAGAGAGTTCAGTCTGAAGTCTGGAGTGAAGTCCGTCAGTATTTTGTCAGCCAGTCAGAGCAAGCGAGTCAGTCAGTCAGTCGAGTCAGAGGCAGTTCGAAACAGAGTCGCGTTCAGACAATTACTACTAAACCTGATTGTTCGTACTAACATTTTCTTCTTCTCTGTATATATTCATGTTTGTAATATATCTGTGTTATTCCATATCCGTATTCGAGTTCTTCTTTATTGGTTCTACCTTGGACTATCACCGTGGTACAAGGAACCGGACCATAACAGACCTCGTCCTCACCAATGCAATATGAAGAGAATGAACGTGGTAGGTCCAAGCTCTGACAGTTAGTATTGTAGTTTTCTAGAAAGTCTACCATAAAAATAGTGATAGAATAGCGAGATGTTAGCAATACTTCGTCTGCGAGAAAGGGGTTGAACCTCGGAAAAAGCGTTTACCAAACAGATATCTGGGCAAATACTTTTGAGCTCTGCAGAGTCCGGGAAGTGAGGTTTGGTCAGGTCTGGTTCACGACTGGTAGGAATATTCAATAGTTGGTCTGTTCTGGCTTTTTTAAAGACAGGCATAATGAACCAGTAAATTTCTGGAGCGGCACAGGGAACAGACTATTTTCTTGCGACGTTAGCAATGGAGTGTTTATGCGAGTTCTACTTGATGTCTAGTATGAGCGTGAGTCCTAACGGATGTGCCAAAAAAAATGAGTTTCATTCAGAATACAACAGTTTATCATGACTGGTGAAAACTTTGGGTCTGCTCTGTGATGATGAAACGATACTAGATTAATTTGGAAGTTATTGAAGGTTGCAAGCGATCCTTCGCTTTTGAACTGTGCAAGAAAGGTCAGCAAATAGATCCGGATTCACACTCACACCAGGCATCGCTCAATCTCTATCGTCGCCGAAAAATAGACGTGTTCCCTGTAACGCTCCAGAATTTTTATAGTTAATCATGCCTAGCTCTAACTTTACAACAGCCAGAAGAAAAAAAAATAGAGAAAAACAGTCCTCGGATTCAATTAAATATGGTGATTTTCATAGAAGAGACATAGAAATACCATTATCATGCACGCTGGTAAAACCCCAAACAAACCACAATTGCATAGAAAAAACGTCAATTTAATGTTATTTTAGATCTTAGAAACTTAAGCAATTTTTTTTTTAATTTAAAATTATGTACCTAGTAACTACATTTTAATATAATAGAAACTGCAAGTCTGCGTGTTTTTTACGATAGGTTTCATTGTTTCTCTTTGGGAGAAGCTTAATAAAGCGCCGCCTCGCACCATCGTGCGGAAAGAGAATAAACATTGCATGATGTATTGTTCTCAGCGGGTTTTGGCCGTCAGCGCAACGCTGATCGATCAGGTCAGATCCCAGAATTCTGTTTCAGATGACCAAGGTTAGCCGGCACTATCAACAACAATTTAAGCGGAACAAATGAGATTTGAATAGCTTTTTGAAATCTTTCACGTTCGAATAGTTTTCTTTCTTTCTCTGTTCTTTTTACCACATTGTGCCCTGTGGTATTCTTTTGCCTCGTCTGTCTGTCTTCTTTAATTGCTGAGAGTTCGTCCATAGAAAAAAAAACTTGAGAAAGCGAACAGGTGTTTGTCAAAGAATTGTGTAAATGTCTTACAAACGTCGTTATTGGGAACAAATCTGCACGGAAAAGTTTACAAAAGGTTGTTTAGGTACTGGACTATTCGTTAGATTCCTTTTCAAAAAAAAAAAAAATATATATATATATATATATATATATATATATATATAGAGAGAGAGGGAATATATATATATATATATATATATATATATATATATATATATATATATATATATATAATTAAACTAAAAAATATCACATTTTTCTCCTCGTCATGAGAAAAAAATTCAATTGACGAGGAGAAAAATGTGTGATATTTTTATTTAATTATATATATATATATATATATATATATATATATATATATATATATATATATATATATACTAGCTGCATGACACGACGTTGCACGTGCTTGATTCAACAATCGTACGACTCATACAGCAATCGCAATCACTTGACTTTGCCGTGCTGATGTTGCTACATGCCTTACTTCTTGCCTATCTCACACTGCGAATTTTTTCTAAGCTCTATACTAAACATTAAATCTGTTACAAAAAAGAACAACAAACTTCCGCAGTATGGAATCTTTCCTCACCGCAAACTGCTCGGATATACTGGCTCTGTGTGAGACAAACCTTGACTCGTCTATCCCCTCCTCTGATCTCTCGGTCCCCAGCTACCTTCCTCTCCTCAGGAAAGACTCTCTAACCCACATGCACGGACTTGGTGTCTATGTCAAGGACCATCTCCCCCTGGCCAGAGAGTTGTCTCTCGAATCGCCAGACGTTTTGTACATGTGTCTCCGACTATCTCTCCTCAATGCCGTAAGCTATCTCTTCTTCCTCTATCGCTCCCCATCCTCTCAAGACTGTGGGATACTCGATAGCATATCTGACAACATAGACAAGGCCCTCTCCCTTCACCCGTTTGCTCATATATTCGTGTTTGGTGACTTTAACGCCCATCACACCAAGTGGCTCGAGAATGCTACTACTGACCGGGCTGGCATTCAAACATTTAACTTCTCAATTTCTCAATCCCTCACGCAGATAGTCGACTTCACCACGCGTTTTGCCCTCGACCTGGCAGATAAGGCCTCTCTTCTCGATCTGTGTTTTACCTCCATCCCCGAATCTTGTAGCGCCACACAGCTCTGCCCGCTTGGCAACTCCGATCACGCTGTGGTATCTGTCAACGTTTCCTTCAACTCCACGCCCTGCAAAGAACCTCCCATCACAAGAACCTCATTCTACTATCAACGAGCGGATTGGGACTCGTTCCGTGACTTCCTCCGCGATGTCCCCTGGGATGTTGTCTTTACACTCCCTGTCCAAGAATGTGCTTCTGAGGTCTCATCCTGGGTTAAAGCTGGAATCGACGCTTTCATCCCCTCAAGAAAATTTAAGGTCAAGTCACACCTCCCCCTTGGTTCTCCGCTGCTTGCTCATCTGCCATTGCCCATAGGAATCACTTCTTTCGCCGATTTCGTAGCGACATGTCGGACTGTAATAGACGTCTCTTTGCCTCTGCCCGTAATGAGTGTAAGCGTGTCCTCAACGAAGCTAAGTCAATATTTGCTGCTCGGATGAAGGAACGTATTGCATCTCGCAAATTTGGCTCCAAATATTATTGGCGGGTCTGCAAGAGTGTCCTGAACAATAGAAAACCCTCCATACCTCCCTTATTCAACCAGTTCGAGGTCTTGACCTCATCTACCGACAAGGCTTAATGCTTTGCTCGGAAATTCTCATTTAATTCAACGCTCGACTCCACCGGTGTACCCATACCAGACTTCCCTCCTATAACTGAGGCCTTACTGAGCGGCTTACACATAACCCCGTCTGTGGTACTAGGCATTATCTCCAACTTAGACCCCCACAAGGCTAGTGGTGGAGATGGCATACCAGCCATTGTCCTGAAGAAATGCGCGCCTGAGCTAGCACCCGCCCTCTCTAAACTGTATAATTACTGCCTCAAGGAATCCTGTTTTCCTGACTGCTGGAAGTCCTCATCAATTGTTCCTGTGTTTAAGAACTCTGGAGACCCCTCTGACCCCTCTAATTACCGTCCTATTAGTCTCCTACCCGTCTTCGGCAAAGTCTTCGAAGCCCTAATCAATGCCGAAGTGGTTAATCACCTTATATCTCATAATCTGCTCTCAGACAAGCAATATGGTTTCCGCTACGCCCGATCTACAGCTGATGTGCTTACGGCCATCACTGAAAACGTCTACCAAGCCCTTCAAAATAACGGAGAGGCTCGTGCCATGGCCCTCGACATCTCCAAAGCATTCGATAAGGTTTGGCACGCCGGCCTTCTTCGTAAGCTCCACGGGTATGGTATTACTGGTCAACTGTTTGATCTAATACAATCATTCCTGTCAAACCGAGAATTGAAGGTCGTTCTCAACGGATTCTCCTCCAGTTCCTATCCCACGAACGCAGGTGTGCCCCAAGGCTCCATCCTTGGCCCCACTCTTTTCCTTATTTTCATCAATGACCTTCCCGACGCTATAGATTCCCAAGTTGGCATCTATGCAGACGACACTACAATTTACTCTTGCCTCCAAAACAAATCTAGTGTCTGCGACAAAACTAATCTGGCTGTGCGTCTCGAAATGAACCTCCAATCGGTTGTTAACTGGGGCAAGAATTGACTGGTCAAATTTAACGCCACTAAGACTAAATTACTCTCCATTAACCACCACAGAGATCCTTCCCTGCCCCCATTATAATGTCTGATAGTCAACTTCCTGAGAGCAATTCCCTGCGTCTGCTCGGTCTCACGCTGACTGCTGACCTGAGATGGAACAAATACATTGAGTCAATTGCTTCTTCCACCGCGAGGAAAGTTGGCTCTCTGTGCCGCGCCAGGAAATTTTTCTCCCCTGAATCGATACTTCAAATATACAAAACGACCATTCGCCCTTGCATGGAGTATTGCTGCCATATATGGGCTGGAGCACCTTCTGCTTACCTCGGAGTTCTTGACAAGATCCAGAGACGGATATGTAATCTAATTGGCTCTGATCTAGCGTCTCGTCTGCAGTCACTCTCTCACAGACGCGCCGTCGCCTCTCTCTGTCTTTTCTACAAATACTTCCATGGTAACTGCTCTGACGAGCTGCTTTCACTGGTTCCCAGACTCCAAGAATTCAAGCGCCCTACGAGGCTGGCATCCCGCTCCCACCCTTACACCGTAGAAACTTTCAAATGTAGCCGTCTCTTCTACTCCAATAGCTTCATACCTCGCACCTCTCGCCAGTGGAACACCCTCCTCAGTTACTGCTTCCCTGAAGGCTATAATGTCGAACTATTCAAATGTAATGTCGATATATATATATATATATATATATATATATATATATATATATACTCACATAAGTTTACCCGTCTCGTCAAGAATGACGGCTTTTTTTTATGCGCTGCACTTATGATGGTGATAACATGCTTTAGTGAACATAATTTTATTTAACCTATCAACGCTGTTTTGTGCATTTCTTGCATTTCTCAAGGCAACAGTATTCTCATTCTTCCTTCTCTTGTGTTGCTTTCCTGTTTTTTTACTGGGGACCATCTTCCATTAGCATTCTCATATTTTCTATTTTAGCGCTCGAATTTCATTTTTAATCCTTCCGCTGCATGTTCTCTCCTATTAGATATTCTTGCATTAGCTTCTTCCTCTATTATTTTTGTCTTCTTTGCGCTGGCCTCCTGTTGGTCTGCTCTCATCCAATTATCCTCTTCTGCTGTCTCATTAGTTCGCCTCTGAGCATCACATCTCCTGGTTTATGATCTTATAGATTCATGGCGTGCCTGTGATGCCTGGGAACATCTTTACCTATCACCCACCCTCTGTGCCTGTATCTGATCTTGAGATAAGCGTAATCGCAGCCTTGTTTTTCTCCTTCCTTCTATTCCTCTTCTTTCTTCAGTGAAATTTTTCTAAGACAAAACAATGTAAAACTCCTAAATGTGTGTTGAATCGAGCATTCCATAATTCACATATTTAGATAAAATATATAGTGATTGATGCATTATCAGCAGCAACGTTAATAAAAAAAATGATATATTTGCTTGAAAGTAATTAACACCTGTAAATACAAACAATGCTCTCTATTATTCCATGATTAATCCAACTATAAAACTTTTTTTTTACTCAATATCTGTTCATAATAAAAAGATGATGTGTTTCATATAACAGCGAAGTGGAAATACATCACGGGAGAAAAAGATTAGCAACGGACTAAAGTGCCACGACAAAGTCTATTTCTAAACAAAGTTGAAATAAGACGGTCACTTAATAGACAAAGGTAACAGTCTGCCTCACATGCAAGGCTTGAACATACAAGACTGCAATCTAAGATACGTCATATTAATGGAATTGATTAATTCATTTTTATGAGGAATAAACTTTGGCTAAACACAGATAGATATGTTATCTGTATTATTAAAACAACAAATAATAAATTTACTAAATTAAATTGATATATCTACATTTCCACTAAAGATGAGGCAGGAAATATATAAATATACACTGATAATTATTATTTAGTTTGGTATATAATCAGGATTTTATTACCACAAATAAAGCTATCCTCTTTGAACCCCAAATATTCTATTTCATAGAGATTGTAAGCGTCAACTTAACTTATTTTATTTTGCGTAAGTTAAATATAATTTTACAAGTTCATAATTGTTAAAAGAGTCGCATGGTTTTAATAAAATGTCTATTGAAATACTGTTGTAGATATATATTTCAATATTCTCTTTTAATTTTTTCTTCCTTCTGCTAAATTAAGGCATTACAGTTTTAAATTTCTGGATTTAGAGTCTATTGCAAACTCGTAACGCCATTTTTTTTTATTCAGAAATGCTTTATTCTTTTAATTCTGTTTTAAATATAGTAAAAGTGTTTGGACACAGAAAGAGGATCGGAAGCATTACAGTTGTATAGATAATTCAGACGAGAATAAGTTGTTAGTAATGGCCGCTTGGCAAGTATTACGTTCTCTCCTTTTGTATCGATTTGTAACATTTATTTCCATGTGTATCTGATTTACTAATTCCTCCTCGTATTATAGATTATCAAAGAGAAAGTATTTTATATTAGAAAGCGAAAAAGGTTGCTCAATAATTTTTCAGGGTGAAAATTGGGATGGTGATTGATAGAGAGTAGATGAAGCAGTAAAAGCTAGATGTAGAATGTGGTAAACTAAAATAAATGATTTATTGATAAAGTGTTTAAGACATAAAACATCCTTCATCGGAAACAAAGTTCTGTGAGGGAGAATATTTCCCTACGAGTTTGGACTCAGCCGTCGGATGAAAGACATAAAAGTACTTCTATATCAAGAGGAGTAAGAGAAAGAGCAGTAGCATCCATAGATTTTCCTGAAAACATTCATTCACAGCTAAACATTCTCTTCCCTAGTTTATATTATACATTATATTTCTCTGTAACCAAAAGGTAATAAACTTGTTGTTAAACCTATCCCTGTTTTCTCTTGTTTTTGATATCTCAGTTATAAAACAAAGAAAGGGCTACTGGACAGTTATACGATATCAGTACTCTTATATGACAGCGAACGCTGGACCATCTCATCACAGATGAAGAAGAGACTTTAGCAACAAAAATTTGGTTCCTTCTTCAGAGGGATGCTGAGAATACTATGAACGGAACACATATGACACAGTTTTAGAGAAAATGGAAACAAAAAAGATACGTAACATCAGAATGAAACATGAAAATTCTAAGGCTGATAATGAAGAAAGATGGCTGTGAAAATTTGTAACTCACAGCACATATTAAAGGCAAGACGGAGAAAGGAAAGCAGCGCATAACTTACGCAATGAATTTGTAACCATCTACCTTGAGTGGCTCTTAGGAATTGTATTGGGCGAACATTAATAAAAAAATCCTACAGAAGTATACCTCAACCTACCTCGTTAATTGGTTCAAGATTTCGCGTCTTAAGTCGAAAAACGACGTAAGTAGAAATAACAGCACTATAAACCGGAAATAAACACTTCCCAGTGCAGATTGAATATTTATGATGTGTACGTACAGTATTCTGAATAAAAAAATTCCCTTTTATCTTCCAGCGATATAGTCTTACACTTAGCATTAGCACCTACATTGGGACTTTTCTTCAGAACAATGGGCAAAAAAGTACTCTAAATCACAATTCAAATGTAATTGAAAGAATGTCAACGGCAGAACACAGATGTAAACAAAGCTGAATTCAAAATCGGTTTTGAAGCGGAAGTAACGCACGAATGTCGCCTGTCGGCAGGAATTTGAAATAAGAACATCCATTGAACTTTATTATGGTATTTTTTTTTATTTTTGGTGATTTTATATATATATATATATATATATATATATATATATTTTTTAATGTATTTAAATCTGATTTTACACGTTTATTGTTATTTAAGTTTTTGACGTCTCTAATATTTTTAATAGGCGACGTAATGTGAGTAAAATTACCGAGTTTTATTTGTCCGCATAATATTTAGGGAAAACCGAAGTTTCCTCGAAAATGACTTCACTCGAAACGTCTTAAGCCAAAGTATCACTCTCTCTCTCTCTCTCTCTCTATATATATATATATATATATATATATATATAATGAAAAAATATAAACATTCAGCAACTTGAAAGACAATTCATATTACGATTTCCTTAAGGTATGCTGTAATAGACAACCGTTTGGAATGAGAAATCACAGATTCAAATTCCTGTTTGGTCCGTTGAATTCCCTTGGGAAATGTATAAATCAATCTACCTCTCCATATGCTGAATAGAAGGAGAGACTCTTTCCTGTAGCTTTGGGTGTCAACCAATCTATCGCAGAAAGACACCTCAACCTACTACGAGAAAATCTTAATAGTCAGTAATTAATCAAAAGAGACATGATCATCCAATTGTGTATCACGTATGGCACTTAACTGATAGACTGAGGGGTAGACCACGTTTCCATATCTGTAGCGTGTCATGGGCGTGGGAAATGGAATCGTTTAGCTGATTTCAAATTTCATTTCTGTTCTTTATATTCACTTCCATATCTTCAGCAGCAAGCTATGGATTAAATCGTAGGGTAGACTGAACTCGCTAGACTTGAGTAGCATGCAGACTAGAAGAAAGGAAGTACACTCTGTTTCCCAAAAAGGTATACAGATTCAACGATAATAAAGGCCGTCTGTATAGAGTCAAGATCACTTAACGCCTTAAAGTGACATGATATGATATGAAAATAGATGGATGCTGATGGGAAGACATATGGATACGCAGACATACAATAGAAAAACCTTTCCAAATTAAGTATGTATTTAGCTTTGCATTAAACGGTTATATTCGCCAGGATAAATCGAATAGATGATAATGGTCCTATCAACTGTTTCCTTATAAGGAAACATTCCATATTCATTGAGCGACTCTGCTGTCTGTTAATTTTTTTTTTTTTAATATTTCGCTTAAAACATTTTTTCGGGAAAATAGTTTACTTAAGTATAACAGGTTTAGTACTTATTTAAGTCCTGCAAGGGTTTTAAATATATACAAAATTAAGTAAATGAAAGGTGTTTTATTGAATAAATATATTTTGTTAGTTTTTGCTTTTTGTATCCTTATCTCGGCTTAATTATCCCTATCGTAAAATTCACTATTTCTATTAGGAAGCAAAAACAAGATTTTATGTTATGTCAAAATGTAATCTTAAGAAGACCTACATTCAGTATTAATGATAAATCACGCTTAGTTCGTAATGACATATGTGATACTAGCATGTACAGCGCATATACGTGTTTGTGTGTGAGCGCGCATAAGGAGAGAAATACAGATGGAAAGATACTACCATACATAGACAAAGATACCATACATAGACAAATGCACAATACATTTATACCAATTAATTTTTCATTATTTATTTATAATTATTTCATTATTTAATATTTATTAATTTATTTTAACTATATATTTTTTACCATTTTTCATCCTTAAGGAAACAATACGCAATAATGTCAAAAGTTAAACTTCATGATTGAAGCAATTCATTAAGGCGAATATCTACTGAAGATAAACTAATTTCGGAATTCTCTCCTGTAATTTTACGTCTTGGATGAGACAACATATCTCCTTCCCTAACACAATTATACCTTATAGGAAGTGAGATGATTCAAATATAAATAAAAATCAAAAGAAAATCTATAAAAAAAGTTGAATGGGATCAGTTACGTTAAACATCCAGATACACCGAATGTCAACATTTAAAGTTGTATGCATTAGTATTTTTACGCTTCCTGTATATTAACTATAATTAATATTACGTATCTGACCCTCCACTGTTATATATATATATATATATATATATATATATATATATATATGTATATATATATATATATATATATGTGTGTGTGTGTGTGTGTATATATAAATATATATATATATGTATATATATATATATATATATATATATATTTTATTTTATTGTGTCGTTAAAATTTACAGACACATATATATATATACACAAATATATTTTGTATATGTGACGATATATATATATATATGTGTGTTTGTGTATATATATATATGTGTGTGTGTTTGTATAAAATATATGTGTGTGTGTGTGTATGTGTCGTAAAATTCATTTTTTTGTAATGTGACGATTTTTCATTTTTTGGCCTAGAAAATGTCGGATGACGAAACGCGTCGGCAAAAAAATATGATTTTTTTTTCCAATTGTCATATTATACCAATTTTTTCTTGTTCACAGAACTTATCTGTGAATTTAAGTATATTGTCGACAAGGAAAATAAATAAATAAAAACACTTAGTATAAAGGAAATTTACATTAACCAGAAAGAAGCTTGAAAAAGTCGTAAAACGAAACGATGCGCAGTACTTAGTGGAAAGCACTCAATATCACAGAGAGAGCTAACATATTCAGTGTTAAGGATATCAGTTTGTGTTCCTGTGTTTCACGTTTTTGCGATCATCAAACAAACTGGTTTATTTTTTTAAAATTGAATTGCATCTATTTCTTCTTGTTTCACGATGTTTGTTGGTGGAAGGGGTAATCTACATCTGTGTTTGTTAGGGGTGGCACTGATACGCATAGACACACATACATAAAGGTGTATGTATTTTAGTTCATACAAAAACAAACGCAGATATAGACGCGCACATACACCTCTATTGGTCCGGCTCCTTCACCACAACCTTAGTCAAGCTGGGTTCTGCTACGTGGACATGTCGATGATGATGTTTGTATTTTCAACGCCAACCGCTTGTGTGTTGTTGACGATTGTGATCATGTTGATAATGATAATAACTGTGATAAAAATTATTATTATTATTATTATTATTATTATTATTATTATTATGTTAATAATAGCCATTGATGGGTTAACGGTAAATTTAGCCTTAACGATGATAAAAAAGAGAGACTGGCAATAATGGCAATCGTAATTATGATAATAGTTGTGGTAACAATGATAAAGATGATGATAATACAGATAATATAACAATAATGACGATAATAAAACAATGATCGTGCTAAAAGCAGTACTAATGGTAGAGGTGATGGTTATGAGGTGAATGTTTCTAGAGTGTTAGGAGTGATGGTAGTGTAGGTAGCGGTGATGATAGTTTTATCGGTCAGTGTTGATTGATATATTGGTGGTTGTGTTAGAGGGTGAGGTGGTGGAGGTTTTGTTGTTCTTGCATTCAGATGTTCAACCATTTATTTTTCCGAGGTTTAATTCATGGCTGTGTTCAGTTTTGTTGTACGTGCTATCCGTTTCATATATATATATATATATATATATATATGGGTTGGACAAAATAATTGGAACAGTTGCAAAATCCACTCCTATATTTCACAGACCTATTATATTAAGAACTTTAACTAAAACTTTGTAATTGCTGGTCATATCTATTGTAAATACGTTTATTTATTTAATTTACTCTCTTTGTCATATTTATTTTTAGAATTTAGCAAAATTTATACTAAATGCGTATTCGAAAAAGAGCAAATTGTTGGAGCTTGAATGGCAGGAGCCTCGATCACTAAGGTTGCTGAACTATTTGGTTTTTCAAGAGCTACCATATCAAGAACACTGATGCAATTCGAGAAACAGGGCAAGACCTCTAGCAACCGTAACAATTCGGGTTGGACTTGCAAATTTACTGACAGAGCCTGATGTGAATTGAAACGTAATAGTTCAGTTTTTACTAAAACTGTTCACCTTGCGTTTCATAAGGCTGTATATCATGGAAGAGCCGCTGTGAGGAAACCTCTTCTCTCCACTCGCAACATTCAAAAGAGGTTGAAGTGATGCAGAGATCACAATGCCTGGTCTGCAAACCAATGGAAGCAAGTCATATTCTCAAACAAGTCCAGTTTTTCTCTTTTCCCAACTTCAGGGCGAGTTTATGTGGGGAGGCAGTCTAAAAAAGCTTACAACCCTGACTGCCTTCTTCCAACAGTGAAGCATCGAGGTGGATCAGTGATAGTTTGGGCCGGAATATCATGGAAATGTCTCAGTCCAATAGTTGCCCTGTATAGTAGAATCAACAGCAAAGAGTACCTGAACATTTTGGGAGATCATGTTCATCCAATGGCCAAGACTTTATTCCTTGACGGTGACTGCATCTTCCAAGACAATGATTATCCAATACATACCGCTCGAGTGGTTAAGAATTGGCATGAAGAGCATAAGAGTGAGGTAGAACATATGGAGTGGCCTCCCCAATCTCAAGATATCAATATTATTGAACATTTGTGGTGCATTTTGGAACAATAAATTAGGAGCCGCTATCCTCCACCGTCGTGTCGTAAAGAGGTGGAGAAGGTTTTGAAATGGCTGAAAAGTCCTCTGGGTGAAGTCAGGAAGCTGTATTATTCCATTCCTAGACGTATTAAAGCTGTCTGTGAAGCTAAAGGAGGGCCAACTGTATATTAAATAAATTTTCGTCGAATTTAACAAGTGTTTCAATTATTTTGTTCAACTCCTGTACACATGCACACACACACGCACACACAGAGACACACACACACACACACAGAGACACACACACACACACACACACACACACACATATATATATATATATATATATATATATATATATATATATATATATATATATATATATATATGGCACTGAATCCATTCATTAAACGAGGCTTATAGTAAGGTTCCCATATGTCTTCTCTCCAGATTTATTCAGCCTCTACTGCGGGGCTCACCTCTGGTGATCCAACCAGGATTTGTTATCGGAGGGTGGGACGTAATCACAAAACAGGCAGGTGACATTGTGTCGATGGCTGACAGGGAACGAAAATTCTCTGACCTCACCGAGAGAGTAGTATAAGAAAGCTAGAAAAAAAAAAGGACTAACCATCAACTGCAAGGACAAAGAGAGAATGGTCACCAGCAAGAGACAAAGTCTAAGATGCAACTTCCAAACTGGAAATACAAAACATCAAACAGGTGCCGAAGGCAAAATCTCTGGGAAATGATTAAACCGAGGATGGAATATGCGACACCGAAATCCGAATATGCATATGACTAGCGAAAGAGGCTTTACAAAATCACAGGAAAAACAGAAATTTCTTTGTTAGAAACAAAGAAAAGAGTGATGGTTTACCATGTGATATCCATGCCCTTATATGGTAGGGAATGTTGGACAACTACCCCACAGATAATGAGAAAACAGGAAGCGATGGCAATGCCATGCTACAGAAGGATACTGAAAGTTCCATGGACTGCACGATTAAGCAAAGACGAAATCTTAAAGAAAATAACAACAGAGATATAATATATGATCAGAATCAGGAAAAGACAACTGAAATTCATTGGACGAATAATGAGGAAGGAGGGTTTGGAAAACTTAACCCTCACTGTCCACTCCGGTAGGATTGTAACGGCCTACCCCTTTTACAGGAGAAACCATCTTCTAACCCGGCGTGCTTTGACGGTTTGACTACAACCTACACCCAGTATACAGTAAAGAAAAGTTAAAACCCCACTGTTATTCTTAAGATAAGCTCGCCTCCCTATCCTCTTTTATATTTAAGTTAAATATTTGTTTTTCTTCTTCTTTACGATAGACATTTAAACACACTTGCATTCCCGTCCTTTTCTTTTCTTTTCTTCACCCTTCTTTTTTCTTCTTCCTTCTTCTCCATGCCCTCTTTCTTTCTATTACATTCAATGTCATGATTTTCGAACACCATGCGCCTGTTAATTTATTTTTTAAAAAATAATTATACAACGTTCTTTGTGTTTTTCTTTTTAAATATACCGTTAAGTTTGTCATTATTTAAAAATATCGTCCGAATAGACTGTCAGGTCGAAACCATTGTCGCACATTTTAATTTACCTCCTGATTTTTAAAGTTAAAATATCTACATGTTATTTTTACTTTCATATTTTTTCACAAGTGGATTAAGCACATTTTAATACTACGGTTCTCTGGTCGGATTCAACTCTGACAATTAACTTTTTATGTATTACTCACACACACACACACACACACACACACACACACATATATATATATATATATATATATATATATATATATATATATATATATATATATCGGCTGTACCAGCAAACTTGTCCAATTGGGAGATTAAGCACTGAACCGTTGTATCTTAGAAATGGTTAAAGATACCTTACTGGTATAATTCCATGGTTTTCTAATGCTCTTAGTTTCTATTTTGGGCAATAAGAATGTAGAATTACTCCCCAAGCTTGACAGAAGAATCGTGATGAAATTGATCATAATCGAAAATGACATGTTAATCATTAATTAATCATAGCTACGGATCAAAATCTCATGAAGGATTGAAATTAAATTCTAATTTAAATTTAAATTTATTATATCAGGATCATTTTACAATGTATTCAAGATGATGATCGCCCTCTCTAACGTTCGAGTTTTCTGTCATGGATTAACAAGTTGCTTCTCAGGTTTCACATACGATGTCATTTTCCAATTTTTTTTTTACTGCTCTTTAGACTCTCATAGTTGAAATTTCTCTCTCACGTGCTAAAAGTCTTATCGATTTAGTTAGATCTTTTTTAATTGATCTCTTTAGCTCTAAGTTGACGAACTCTCTTTCTGTTTTGACAAACTGATCCTGTTTTACTCTCTATAGATCCGTCATTGTTAAACTTATTCACCGTTTTCTTAATGGTTCTTGAATGGACTTTGAAGATGGATGCTAGAGTATGAATTTCGGTGCCATTACTGAAGTCCTCAATTAATTTTTCCTCACACCATCAATCAGTTGAAAAGACACTGTGTCTGACACAAAACGATTTTAACCTGTTCTCTTTCTATCCAAATAAACTCGCTTTCACGACGCTTGACTCTACATTTTAATGAAAACTCTAACATTATTAGGCATTTAAAACAACATGACTGCCCGCACACACAATTCCGTAAAATACTTGTCGAAAACACAATTATACTTCGACATGAAAACAAGAGACAAAAACTAAAAATACTTGAAGCATTATCAAACAGTTGTAACCCAACCTAAACAAAATCAATTATGGCATCTCTACAAATATTCTTAAATGTCTATAATTGGTAACAGAAGCCATTAGTTTATACCAACGGCTTTCCATACTTCATTCTCCAATTCACTCTCGTGTGGTCAAGTGTGACGTCAAGAGATGCGGTGCGATTTTCGCTTCTAGCGTCTTATATGCGCGTGTTTATCGTTGCTTAGAACTCATCTATGTAAACAATGACAGACTATCATCACTGTCTTGTCCGTATATTGCTTAATATGTTGTAATTGACATCTTTGATCATGGGTTAAGTAGGCCGAAAGCTTAGATTATATTAAAAAAATATGGATCAATATTGTGAATTTCTTTCTTCGTTCAACGATAATGTTATTAAACTTATCAGATGTTACGAAAAAAAATTTACATAAAATAAATAGACACTTGTCTATATTATTTAATGTAACGTGTATATATATATATATATATATATATATATATATATATATCTTTTCCAGGATGAGATATGAGCGCAGAACAGTGTTAGTAGCTTCTTTTCGTGTCGATATATATATATATATATATATATATATATATATATATATATATATATTTTTTGCAGCAATATCCGACACTTGACAAAAAGAAAACGAAATAGGCAATAAAAACAAAAGAGCTATATACATATACCCGACAGTTTGACAGCTAACTAACGTTTTGTTTTTTTTTTTGTTTTTTCTCTCTACCCTTTTCCAGGATGAGATATGAGTGCAGATCAGCTGTAGTAGCTGCTTTTCGCGTCGGGAAGGACGAAGTTTACTAGCAAACGAAAGGCTCACAACGTTCATTCTTCGGTCATTCCTACCGACGAGTTCGTCGCCGCCGTCAAGGAGGCAGTCAACAATGATGGAAGCCAGAGCTACGCCAAGATCACCGCTGACATGGGCTGTCACTTGTCGACGATCTGCCGAACGATCAAGAAGGATATTGGTGCCTGTTCAACAAATAATGACATCCGTTTTTTGCATGTCGTATAGATTTTTTTTTCAATGACAAAAAGATTTTTAGCGTTTTTATTTTGCCGTTGAATTCAATAATTTTACACAAAAAGATTTTTTTCTTCAAAAAGCTGGTTTGAATATGAGTACGTCGTATTTTTAATATTTAAAAACTATTTCTACCCATGCCTGATTTTGGAAGTAACTCATATTTTGATACACAGTTTGTCTGTGACAATGACTACCCTTATAAAAATGATTAAATTGCCCGTAACCTTAGCAGCTAATAGCAAAAATGTACGTGGTTATAAACTTAGTAAATTTCAAAGTAAGTTATTCCAAAAATCGCACGAAAATGAAACAGTATTAGAGATTTTCATTTAATTCTATAATTAAATGTAAAGTTTTAGTTTCTGTTTTTGAAACATGGTAATTCCTGTGTAGTGATGGGATCATATTTTTAAATTAGTAAATTTATAAACTTTATATTCTACAGAATTGTATTGAGCACTGCTTTCAAAAATAAAAATAATTAAGAAGAACACCGAATTATAAATCTTACTGTTTTTTCTCCTTATTTTAATATATATCAGCATGTACCTTCCAAAATACGACTTGGTAAGATAGATAAAATATGCTATCTTCCCCCCATGAATATGGAATCGGCTATTGCTCAGCATTTAGTTGAGAATATAGCCTGCGCCAAGTCGTTTAAAAAAGAGTGGTTTAAAATTATTCATACAGCCGATAACAACAATCATTTGAAGATTTTGAATAGGTCTGCATAGGATTAAGAAACTTTCTCTGCCGGCAGAAAGAATTTGTAAAGTCTCTTAATCTGTTGGGGATATTTTATTTTAACTGTTCCTCGCTAATTTATTTACACGATTATTTCCCTCCCCTCGTTACAAATATATACACTTTGTTTTTTTTAGTTTTTTTTAGTGTGTTTCCCCCTTTTTTGCTTTCATTGTCGTTAATATTCTTTTCGTTGAGCCAACGATTGTCTCCTTTATGAGATGTTGGCTGAAAGGGCCTTAGAGACTTTTAAAATTAAAATAAATACATTCCTTGTTTTTAAAACTATATATAAATTTTTGTACCTCTAAACATTTGTTTATATATATATATATATATATATATATATATATATATATATATATATATATATTTTATACCCTGAAAATGTAATTCTGGTCGAGCACTCTGGAGTGAAAGCGCGAATTTGTAAATAATCACAACTACTAATAATAATACAGAAAATTTCTTGCATGAATTGAGCCCTCTCGGTTATTTGCGTGTTTATTCGAAGAATAGGTACGTAACAATTCGCATTCCTCTATACCGGGCCCTTATAAATTAGGGGTAAAATCTACGACTGATGCTAATCAGTCGGGTTTCGATCTCGGCTTGAGGCAGTCGGAGGTACCTTCAACTAGGTATATATATATATATATATATATATATATATATATATAACTTTATCTAGGCATATATATATATATATATATATATATATATATATATATATATATATATATATATAACTTTAATTAGGTATGTATATATATATATATATATATATATATGCAGATAGAATAAGAGAGACAGAGAGAAAGAATGGAAAATCCTATCAGAGTGAAAATCATGAAGAGAATGAATCAGACACAAAGATTAACTAAGAAGGTTTTATCAGGATGATAAGCTGACTAAACATAATGAGAAATATCTGAGATAAGAAAATGAGTAAGAACTTATATCTAAAAAAGTAGATCGATGGGATGCATCTCATCATAAGATTCACATCTCGCAACACTATTTTTATATAGTCCAATTGAGGTACAAGTAAAGAATTTCCTTTTACCAGCTTGCATGAAATTTACCAAAAACTCATGGATAATTTTAACTTGACGTAAACTAAAGTTTAGAATTATAATGCCAGAACTTATATACCAAGGTAAGTAAAATAAACGGCATACTTTTTAAATGTAGAGACACTGCTAATTAATACGACTCATCAAATTTTGAGATTTTGAGTATTAGTTCAAAGAATTATTCTCCACGTATGTCTCCAATTATAAATTATTACACAGTTCCCACAGAAAAGTGTATTTAAATTTAATGTCTTTAGAAAATGCAAAACCCCTAACTTTCTCTATTGTACATACTCTGTGTTCGATTCTGACTCTCGCTAAACATAGATGGATAGATTCCCATGATAAAAGAAAGAGTATTCCATCCTCTTTCTGTGGAGAATTGGCAGTTATCGGAGAGTTTCGCAACAATTTCTCAATCAATTCATTTCTTCTACGGGAATATCGTGAAATGGCATTCACGCGCCCACACAGAAACTTAAACACACACACACTTGCACACATAGACTTTTAATATTTGACTTAAAGAACCTGTGATGACTAAATACAAATATATATATATATATATATATATATATATATATATATATATATATATATATATATATATATATATATATAAACACACACACAAAAATGGAGATTTATACCCACAGAAATAACACACAGATTTGAACAAAATAGGCGTCATTTTACACCTAAGTATCCTTTCAATCAACACTTTTTCAAAGGTGATCTTTGGCGAATTGCAAAACAATCAAGGACTGTGAGTGTCTTTTTTCCATTTTACACTTTTGTGGAACTTGTCATTTATTATATTAATTGTTTACAATTATTTTTTTTAATCATATTTCAATTTTCCCGCCTGTTTCGTTATTATTGCTGTGTCCTTAATTGTTTTGAAATTCGACAACGATCACCTTTGAATAATGTTGTTTGAAAGGATCCTTATGTAAAATGACGTCTATTTCGTTCATATATATATATATATATATATATATATATATATATATATATATATATATATAGACTATTTCACTGTATCACAGCTCCTCAGTGTAACTAGACGTTCGATTGCTTCAAGCCGGGATCGAAACCTAACTGATTTGTCTTCAGTCAGATATTTTACCACGGTAGAAATGAAAAGGTATTTTGACGTTTTCTATACGAAATATAGCCAGCGGCTCGGAGAACTCAATTTATATCTGAATAGTGATATATATATATATATATATATATATATATATATATATATATATATATATATATATATATATATATATATATATATATATATATATATATATATATATATATATATGGAGAGATTGTATTTTTCTGTATGCGAACAAGAGATTTTTGTTTTGAATTCGTGCTTATAAATTGTCGCAATTTTTTTCTTTCTGAATGCTTTCGGTAAATCTATTCGTTATTTTATGCTTAAGCATTAATACCATCAACTATGAACATGCCCGCAGCAGACTCTCATATTAGGAAATAAAATAATGTGTCTACCCTTCAGCAACTTAAATGTTAATCCCCGTTTGCAAATAGCATTTACACAGGATTTGCAACAGCGCAACCAAAATCCTTGAAAATACAACAACGTGCACATATTGAGCGAGATTCAGAAAAGGAATTTTTTTTTCGCAGCGAAGAATCATTCATTGTAAATTTAACAGAAGTAACTTCCTGTGTTAGAGAGATTACAGTCCAAATTTACTACAACATATATATATATATATATATATATATAGTCGACTCTCCCGTCGAGTTCGACGTATGAGGATCAAGCACATAAGTTCCCAGGAAACCGACAGCCCAACAACGACACATGAGATTTGATTATAGTGGTGAAAGTTTCGTGCAGGACCATCCACACTTTTTGAAGGGCCGAATTCAGAGACCTGGTGTACTAAGTGCCACAAGGTCCCCAAACGATCATCCGCAGGTTTTGAATTCAGAGTTGTCCTTCTCCTAGACTAGTTGCTATCTAAGGCTATAGAACCCAGTCTGTCCTGCTATTTACCCATAGCTGGTGGGAGAAGAAGAGGATACATATTCCCTTCTAGATATATTTTGGATTATGTCGTTTCGTATTCAAATGTATTTATTCACAGGTGGCTCGGTAGGTTCGTAGCTATGAACTGAACATTGGGTTTAATTTATGAACTGAACATTGGGTTTAATTTATGAACTGAACATTGGGTTTAATTTATGAACTGAACATTGGGTTTAATTTATGAACTGAACATTGGGTTTAATTTATCACTCTATTATATTTGACAATAATTTACACTATTTATTTTTTTTCATTTTTGAGATAAAGATAAAATGCGCGTATCGTTACATTGTGATAAAAGTTGATTTTTTATATGTAAAATATATATCAGTATATCCCTATAATACGAATACATTGATATCGCCATATATACGAAAATATACAAATATTCAAATTTCCGCTAATATATATATATATATATATATATATATATATATATATATATATATATATATGTATGTATGTATGTATGTATGTATCGTTCTCGAAAGAACATTATGTTGAAAGGTTACATTCTATAATAATAATATTTCTCGGTCAAAATCCAATTGAACTTTTTAAAAATTAGCTGCCGCAATGCTGGCTAAACTTTTCGGTGTGTATCTCATTTTTAGAAATTTTCTAGGAAGCATATTAACAGAGAAATAAAAGTGCGACACAAAAATCCAAAGGCGCATTGGTATAATGAAAAATGACTTTCAGAAGATGAGAAAAAAATTAAGTGACATAAAATTATAGTTAGAAATAAAGAAAAGAGTACTGAAATGTTATGCAATATCAGTCCTCTTATATGACACTGAAAGAAGAAGTGACAACAAGAAATGACTTGAAGCAACAGAAAGTCTGTACTTCGGAAGGACGCTGAAAATACCGTGAATCGAACATGTAAGCAACAACGAAGTTCTAAAGACAATGTAAACAAAAAGGATACTTATAATTAACATCGGAAAAAGACAGTTGAAATTTCTTTACATAATGAAGAAGAAAGGCTTGGAAAATTTAATACTCACAGGAGAGACTAACGGTAAGAGAAACAGGGGAGAGATAACCTACCTGAAGAGCTTGAGTGAATGAATCGAGGAGCAGGATTTTGGAGAGAGTTCAAAAAGACAAAAGGATAGGAAATTTTGAAAAGCCATGAGCATCGACCTCCTGAAGGGTCACGTCACATAAAAGAAGATATCCTTATCGTTGATATATATGAATATAAGATGTGAACCTATAGAACAGCATGCATGCTTTCAAATCTATCTTAAGTTGGCATTTTTTACGGCCTTGCGTTACATATAAGCTACGCTTACTAAATCGCTAGGTTACCTCGATCCGGTATAATAGTCAGCGAGTTTTTCTGAATAGTGAGTTCGATTCTCAACCGCTGCTCCATACGTTTCGTCTTGTGCCCCATCTAATCTCGCTCGTTCTTCTAGTTTGTGTTTCTGTACATTCCACCAGTTCCCAGATGACATTCACCAGTTCCCAGATGACATTCACCAGTTCCCAGATGACATTCACATTACACCAGTTCCCAGATGACACAGTGGACCAATTGATATTTTTTTTTCCTTTTGACTATTCAGAAAATTCGGTTGTAGCAAAGGGTTTCAGTATTTTTTATTGCAAAAGCAGCTCTTCTCATGAGTTCCATTGAATGTGTAGAACACAGTTAATATTTCTGTAAAAAGTTAGGATCACACAAGCATCACCTCAATTCTGTGCAAACATAGGATCACGAATGTCAAATTCAAATTTTCCCATCAGCACTTATTGACCAATCAGTGAAGTTTTTAAGATACAGCTCAAAAAAGTGAAAAAGCAGACAACTATTTCTGTGTCGTATGCTCAAAAAATGAAAGCTCACATCCAGTAAAATGATTTTCCCTCCTTAAAAATCAATATTAAAAATTGGGAAATATATTTATAGATGAATGAAATGTAATAAAACTGTTTTTTGTTTTTTTTAACTTCCTGCGATCTGCTTTTATCCGATAAATAGCGTAACTTAAATTAATAGGCTAATCTTCAGCATGCTTCGACCGGGATGTAATTATTACTGTAAAATCTCAATTTGTGTCTTCTCAAAAAAACTTATTTAGAAAGCAGTTTGGGCGGTTTATATTACGACACCAAGTGATGAATAAGCAAAGACAATGTATTTCAGGCTGAGTTATCATTAGCTGTATATTCGCTGATATTTAGCTGATTGCCAGCTAATAGAATACGCCACGCACACATAACATAACGTAGATTTTGGCTTTTCACTAATAATCAAATACATACTTTCCACTCTATATTAATACAATGTATTTTTTGTGTGTTGATAAAAACATTTTTTATGAACTTTGATTGTGAGGAACTTTATGACTTGTTTATTTCAGCTTTAAATAAAACGAAAAATATTTTTCGCTCAATGATAAAATTATTAGAATTTGTAGAGTCAACATTATTTCTTGTCTTTGGTTTTGACATATTTTACCTTTCTACAAAGGTATTTTTACTTTAAATATATTACATAAACATTCAGCAGTCTTGATTCAGTGGATGAACAGGAACCGAACGCCAGAACATAACATTTCTACCATCTTGCCTTTTGCTGATACCATACAATTCATTTATAAACCTCACAATGATGGCAACAATGTTTTTATATACACATACCTTACTCACCGCTCAGAAAACTCCATGTAAGTCTTAAAACCTGGTAGTACAGTATAAGCTTAGGTCTGTTGTTTGTAATAGTAGCGATATTGTATCCATATAGGCCTATCAGATAGCTCAGAGCCCCAGCGAATACCTTTTGAATATTGAAGAAGCTTTTCTTCGGTGATGTTTTCTCAACAGTTTTTGTGAGCAACTTTTTATTCTTATAGCTATTTCTCTTCACCCATTTGTTTTTTAAAAAATAAAACATGTTGCTAAATTCGGAAGCGTTCCTTCCAATCTTAAGTTCTGTACACTGAATTGTCGTCATTATCTTTATAGATCGTATTTTCTCTTTTAATTTAAAGTCGACATTTAGTGTTAATCTCCTTAAACACCATATTAAATTATTCGTGCTTAAACTGTTACACTGGATTCTCGTATGCTTGATTAAACCAACGGCAGAGAAAGACAGATTTTTCCTCAAGCCTGGCATCTCAAGCGACTTTGGATAACAATAGAGAAAGGAATGCTCGTGTGACATCTTCAACGTCGTTCATCTAGACGAACTTTTATTCTGTTGTCTGAACAGAATATATACAAACACATCGAGAACTTTTTCTAATTGACTAGGAATAATATAATGTGGCCTTTATATTGCTTGCACTGATCACCGACAGTTCTTTCGCCTGGATCCAATTCACCGATGAAAACCCGTCACTTGTGCGGTTCTCCGGCATACGGATGATGTGGCCAACCCAATGTAGCTGTCGATCGACAAGCATGGCTTTGATAGTCATTGACTGAGAATGATACCAAATTTCGACGAAACTTCAAACTCAATGAATAGTATTCAGATTAAATATTTGTAACTTTTTTTATTCTTTTTTAAATCCCATAGGAGAAAGAAAATAAACAAAATAATCTAAATGTATACTAACGCTATAGAAGTAAATCATCATTATTCGTCAGGTCTTGGCTCATTTCCCGGCGATAACATATTTAGCTTTTCAATGTAGACTTGGATCGGAAACAAATACTTCATAATCTACTTTAAATTATGTAATGTCCCAATTCAAATAATCATGTTGATTAGACATGTAAAATTTTACGGGTGCTACTATATCAGTAAATATAGTTTGAAAATATTTCCTACAATACATTTATGGATATATTTATTAAATATTTAGTTGTATGCATGAAAATAAAACAAGCAATGTAGAGAATATATATTCATCCCATTTCAGGAAAAAAAAACTAGATATGTATTACAGCAGTAAATAAGTGTATTTGGAGATCAAAGTTAAAAAAAATGGAGTTAATCACCTTAAATACCATATTAAACTATTCATGCTTAATCTGTTTAAGCGTGATTTTAAACTTCGGGTCTTTAATTTGCTTAAAGACTGTGTTAAAAAACACGTACTTAATTTACTTAAACACCTTGATCTATTATACGGATTTTATCTGCTCAAACACCATGTAAAATTAAACATGTTTAATATGCTTTAATACTATGCTAAACGTCACATCAAAATGAAAATGTTTAATCTGCTTAAATACTATATTAAACACTACTGTTTCAATCTACTTAAGAACAACATTATTCTCCTTGTGTTCAATCTGTTCGGACACCGTGGTAAACACCATCGGTTTCTTCTATTTAAAGCCAGTATAAAATCCCGTATGTCTAATCTGTATAAACAAGATGGAAAATTAGGTGTTTTCCTCTACTTAATCACCATAATAATCTCCTTGCTTTTTAATACTATATCAAACTCCGTGTATTTAATTGATCTAAAAATCATAATAAACTCTTTTTAACCTGCTTAAACGCCATATTAAACACATCGTGTGAAATGTGTTTAAATATTCTATTAAATTCCGCGTGTTTAATCCATCAAAATATAAAGTTCGTCTTCAAAGACAAGTGACCTCGCGTGTAACCACTATTATAAACTCATTTTATAATCTGCTTCAAAGCCTTGTTGAACTCCATAGGATTAATGTCTAAACCTCATATCAAACTCTTTTGATAACATTTATAAATATACACTATTTACATTATTTCAACTATTGTCCTCACCTTTGTCGCCATATTTATTCTAACGTTTCGGCCGTCGTACTCTCCAGCCTTTCCTCATGTGGTTGGAATGTCGAACAGAACCAGTTATTTCGCTCATTGGGGTAGACTATTCTAGTTCCACGTGCTATGTTTTTAATTGATGTCAGTTATCTCCTGTTAATTCCCCTCTCCAAGTTCTCCACTGCCTTAACCGGGTATTGAACTCACACTCTTTGTGTCTTGTCACTGCATCTAACCAACGCCTCTATTCTCTGTGCCATGTGTGATTGAGGATACAGTGGATAAAGATGAAGACAATAGATGATGACAATAGTCCGAATGATGTAAATAGTGTATATAATACCTCATCTAAGAAATATAGACAGATAATGTATAAATAGCTTGTTAATCTCATCGTTTTTAATCTAGATAAGCTCCATAATGAATTCATTGTAATCTGCTTTAACGCTATATTGCAATCCTTGTGTTTAACATGGAGAATCTTTCAAGAAAATGAATACAATGCCCTTCTGAATGGTTGTGATAATGCAAATATATTTCTAGGATGGTTTGCGGAGGATGAAAACATTTTTGAGCGAATCGAATATGTACGTTCTTGAAGTTCTAAAAATTAGAATTGGTTTAGAACATTTCTAGGAACATGCAATATAAAGAATGAATGCAATTGAAGGTGAATCATTCAAATATGATTCATCGTCTACTGATCTGAAGAAATTCGGATAATTAAAACATATCCAGCTTTACAAAAAGAACGGCCATCTTTTATGCTGAGAAGTTCTTCTAGTTCACAATCTAAATATCATTTGTCGAGAAGACAGTCACTAAAAATATTATGATGACATATTTATAGCGTCTAAAGAAAAAAATAGCATGCCGTAGTTGTATCTAGGAACTCTCTCGAATCACTATGAAAGCGCAAGCTACGAAGGAAAGATTTTAGTACCTGGTGATATTCAAAGAGGATAATGTTAACGTATTACCGAAAATCTAGATAAACATATCTGATTTGACGGATGCATTGAAATGGGAGGATTAATTCTGCTATAGGTAGTCAACTGGTGAATTTGGCATCATGACAACGACCAGTTTTATTTAAGTACGACATCGACAAAGCAAACGATCGTGCACCTGGGACGTTTAATTCCTCCACGTGCGGCTTCAAAGCCAAATGACCTAGAATTGTTTAGTTCGCTTTCGAACAAAATTAATTTTGAAAGAACTGCTTCCGGTAAGGTTTTCTATATATCTAAGAAATCAAACTTTCTAACTGGCTTACGGGCACATCATTTTGAAACACCGGGCCGCGTACGATCAACGAACTAAAGCATCGACGAATCTGGTTAGTATCTAGATGGGTGACCACTATGGAACAGCAAGAGCTGTAAGCTGAGATATGCGAGTGGTATAACGGATAAAGGCTACCACTGTTTCAACTGAGTTTCAATTTCAAGTGCTTATGTTAAATTAACTTACGAGCAAATACACTTGGGAAGTATATGAATACATATTTGGTACTCCCAGTTGTGGGTTAATTAACAAGACTTGTATCACTAAAACATTATTATCCACATCCCACCTCCGAAAAGAAGAACTTCTACAATCTAAAAATATTTTTTGATTTAATTGAGATACAAAGATTTGTAAGTCAAAGAAAAGTTTCTATTTTATACTAGTTAAAGCACTTTACTTCAAAGGCGCTTTGAAAACTATTTGATTTGAACACGAAGCCATTTTTCTCTACAAAATATTTGTTGTTCTGATATTTGCTGATATTTATGTAAGTGATTCGGCCCATGAAATTCTGAACACTATTTCGTACACTTCTCAACATAGCTGAGCAAAGAAAAAGGTTACGGAACAAATCGAGAACCGTATAATTAAAACTAATAAAATATTGTTTGATATAGTCATTAAAATGTTAAATACAAAAAGTATATTCCTATTTGTTCACCCATTAAATCTAAAAAGAATAACTTCTATACACACACACACACACACACACACACACACACACATATATATATATATATATATATATATATATATATATATATACACGCATTCTTCAACACTGAATATTGCATTCAAGTACGAAACCTACTGCCGTCACACGGTGTTGGTACCTATGTCCACAGTTTTGCCAAATATTCTTATTTATTATTAATCTACTTTTAAGTAATTCTCTAAAATTCCTGAAAAATAGTGAAATTATACAAATGAATTTCATATATATATATATATATATATATATATATATATATATATATATATATATATATATATAAAAGAAAGAACAGCAAGATATATAATCCGGTGTTGTTATAGATATTTTTATTTTTACAAAATAGTGCTCAATGTAAATTTACAGAGCATTAATATAATAAATTATTTGATTTAAAATATGATATTTTTTGCTACACAGTTCTAACCATGTTTCAAAAATGGAAGCTAAAAGCACCGAATTTAATTTTGTGATTAAATTAAGGACATTAGTTCCATTTCATCGTCAAGCGAATTTTGGAGTAACTTTTTAAAATTACTGGGTTTTAAATACACAGCTAAAACAAAATTCGTGTTTCCAAGGTTACAGATAAATCTATTTTTCTAGACAGGGGTGGCTGGGTTTTCAATATGTCTATGATTTAATGTATCAGTTATTCCTACGTTTGGGTCGTGGGAAGGGATGTATTTTTCAACCGTTTAAAAGAACCTCATGCGTTGAAAATATTTTATTTAATGTATGTGCATTCTTTGGTATAATAATAGAGTCGTGTATTTGATTTTTTTTCCCTATTATACAGTGTAACCCGGATATATGAGAGTTGTCGGGACCGGAGAAAAAGTCTCTTATATCCGGGTTTCTCTTATATCCGGGTTTGTTCTATTTTGTTTAGGTAAGTATGGGAACACTTTGGGACCAGAGAAAACCTCTCTTATATCCGGGTTTTTCTTATATCCGGGTTTTTCTTATATCCGGGTTACACTGTACTAATAGCTTTATTATCTATAATCTAACAAAGAACAGGATGAGATACCCCTAGACCTAGACAGTTGAACGAGAACAATCTAACCCCGTGAATCAAACAAATTGTTCAGATAGAGTTTCCCTGAATGTTACCCGTAGATACAAGTACCTGAATATGAATCAAGAGCAAAATTCCTGAAAGATGTGATAATGGAAACAAATTTGATTACATTTTCTCAGCCGAGTCTCATCGCTAAACAGAGCCCTGGCTGAGTCGCACTCTGCCAGTAGATAAAGAGCTTGACAATCGCGAGAGCGAGACAGTGGACTGCCTGTCTCCGAAGGACTGGTATTTACCCAGTCTCCCTAGTAAGGTGAGATGTAACACTAGGTTGTGTTAAGTGTGGGAAACCCAAGCGTGTACACTAAGGCCAAATTCTCGATGCCTTGATTCATTTTGATCCAGTATACATAGCTTTTCATAAGAGATCTTATCCTTGGAATTCCAGGATACCCACTATGAAATTCCTTTGATATCCGCTTTTGCAAGCATCAGTACTCCATCACATGGCGGATAAGTGTTCAAGTCTGAATTGCCTTCTAAATGTGTCTCTTTCTTTCTTTCGTTTTTTTCCCCAAATAAACATGACTTGTTCTGCTTTTACTTTTATTTCTTCCAGATTAACTGTTATTTCGCATACTGCTAGTACTATATTGCATGATATATTCTAATTCCTATTACACTTTTTAATGCTGCAATAACAGTGTCCTCAAACGGTTCAGCATTTTCTTTGGTATTAAACTTGATAAACTTTCAACATGTCCTAATTTTTAGGACGGTTGGTGTTCCATCCTGAATCGTAATTTAATAAGATGGTACTTCAGCGTTTTAATCTATTCTGTGGATGCGTTGGAATTCCGTTTTTCGAACCATAAATTGGTAACAGAGGACCGTTCTACGTCTTTAAACAAAAACTCTTTCTGTGTATAAACTTGTGAATATTGCTGACGTCTGGTTTTTGATCAGGCTGTAGTATTTTTTCTTCTGCCTGTAATAGCGAATATGAAGCATGTGTGACGGATTTCATCTTACCATCATCATATTGATGCAGACTTACGGCTCCTATATCACAAGTAGCATCTGAAACAAGTGCGATTTCTTCTTTCGGATCGTAGTGCGCTAATTTTAATCTGACGTTAGTATTTTCTTGATTTGATCAAACACCTTCTGAAACTTAGTTCTTTTCCACTTTACGCCTTTTCTAAACAAATTGTTCTTGGAGGAGGCATATTCTTAATTGCACTTGCCCTTGACAGATCTGGTTGACGGCCATTTTTCTCAATGATTTGTCTTAGGTATCCATTTGAGGAAAAAAAACATTTCGCATATTTCTTCACTGTGTTTGAACCTGTATGCTCGTATTTTTCAAAAGCTTTTTCAAATGTCCAATATTTTGTTCCTTAGATACTCTTAATTAATATATCATCCAGATAAGCAACTGCGAAATCAAAATCTGCTAGAATAATATCCATAGCTTGTTGAAATATAGCTAAGCTATTTTTATCTCAAAAGTAAGTCGGTTGAACTTATACAATCCCGTATGTGCAATTATAGTTATTAACTGTGAACATTCTTCTTCAACCTATATTTGCAAATACGCTCCAGGAGGATCCATCTTTGAAAAAAACAAACGCGGTTTTTGTTTCTTTACATTCACGGTTGATGCTGCCAATTTTGAATAGTCAGTCTTTTCAATTACACTTGTTTTTTCAAGTCTGTCTAATTCTTCGTTGACTAGATCCAATGCTGCGAACGGCACAATACATTTCGAGTTAAACACTGACACTGACACTTTTTTCTTTTGGAATTTCGCTTTCAATTTGTAACACCTACTCAACTCACTCGACAGAATATTCGGAAACATTTTTTCAATTATTCCTTTAAATTTTCACACTGTCTTTTATTTAGACTGGTAGCTTGTCAACTTACCTTTTTGCAATAAACATTTATAGGCAATTCCCACAACTCAATTAACTCTATCCAGTCAGTAACGAATAAGTTTATAGTATATTCAACACATGAACGTTAGCTTCTACACACTTATTATGAAATGAAACGTTACAAGTCTTTTCACCAATAAAAAGTTAATTTCTTACCCAACAGGCCACGTGCGATCTTCGAAGTTTTGTTTAATATAGGTTTTCCGTTTGTTTTCCACGTCGCTTCGTTGATTATTGTGAAATCACTACAAGTGTCTAATTGTATTTTACATCCACATGATTAATTTTCACATCCACAAATTCTCTTAGGTTTTCTCCAATTATTTTTTCTGTCGCAATTCTCTGTAAGAATTTTTTTGCTTTAGCTATACATTATGACAATTGACCCTGATCTGGCATCTTGTCTGCGGTCGCTCTCTCAGAGACGTGCCGTCGCTTCCATCTGTCTTTTTTTACAAATACTTTCATGGTAACTGCTCCGATGAGCTGCTTTAGCTGGTTCCCAGACTTCTTGAATTTAAGCGTTCTACTTGGCTGGCATCACGCTCACACCATTTCACAGTCGAAACTGTTAAATTTAGCTGTCTCTTCTACTTCAATAACTTCATGTCTCGCACCTCTAACCTGTGGAACTCACTCAACTTTTCCTGTTTCCCTGATAGCTATAATCTCCAACTATTCAAATGCAATGTCAATCGACGTCTCTTATCCTTCTCTTCATCCTTTCCTCTATCACTCCTATTTGCTCTCACTCCAATTCTCTGTAACCCCCTGCGTGCTAGTGGCTTCCCGCTTTGTGTCGGGTGGAAAGCTTAAAAAATGTCCTACTTTACCACTCTTGTATTTTGAATTCTTAAAGGGACAGTCGTATCTGAGATGTAATCTTTCACATCTGAAACATTAATTATTTTCTCTTTTTCAACATTTTTCTTTAAACTTGTATGTATGCGCATTCTTTTTCTTCAATTTCTCCTGTATCGTGTCTCAGATTTAAGATTCTCTGACATTCGTCCGATATTTCTTGTAGTGTTAAGTTTTGATTCTGTTCAAGTTCCGTTAGAATTCTAGAACGTATTTCTCCGTCTATATTCGCCGTTAATACTTGACCGAAAGTTAACCCTTTAAACATAGCCGGAGTCGGTTCGTTTAATTTGAATATTTATTGTTCCTTGTTAACGATTTCTAGCATATATGACAAAATCTTAGTCTTTTTTTTTTCGTCAGAATCTTACACTTCAAACTAGTAATGAATAACACATTTTCTCGCTAACAATTTTACTCGGAACAATTGCTGTTTCATCAAAACAAATTTCTCCTTGTTTTTTTTTTTCTTTTTTTATGCTAGTACAAAATTATTTCATGTTCTACCAGCGCTAAATTTCTCAACAAAAGTATTTTTTTTTCTCAGCCGTTACTTTCTTCTCTGAAAATTTAACTCGTATCGTCTAATATAAATAGAAAAGGTACTTCCATCTTTTGAGTTGTATGCGAATTCAGTTATGCCATCTGCCACTATATGGGAAGTAAAACTTCTGGAATTTTCTATTTTCTTCCGTATTATTTCAATTAAATTTTGTTGTTGTTTCTGAAGTTCCAAAAATTGCTATTGGTGCTGTTCTTGGTTTTGTTGCTGTTGCTGTATTTTTATCACTTGATCTATTAATAATCCTTCCATATCTAAAGAATATCTTGGTTTTATTTTCTCTGTTTTTTTCTTTTTACGCACACCAAAGAAGAAAAAAATTCAACCAACGTGGTTCTAATTTCTCATCGTCACTATAATCATGTGTGCCGAATGAAAAAGTACTTTTACCTACTTCGTATGAGTTTCGATCCCGCATCCCTACTATTGTAACTCACTCTTAACGGTTATAATATTATGTCTTGTTTTGGCTATTCGCCGTGACATTAGAAGTCTTCCCGACTGAAACAAAGGAACTTTTTCTGACTCATTTTGAGTTCTTTATTTAAGGCGTCTTGCCTAGTTCATTTGTGCTACTGGCGGTGCTTATTTACACACAGCGAAACGTAAGTTTTATTTTAATAGATTCTTTTCGCTTCTAGACCTGGACAAAGACTCCCAGTTTCCTGCTTCCCTGCCCCCTACGTACTTCGAAAATTTAAATGCAACGTCAGTCGTCATCATCTCTCTTTCTGAATTTTGTTCTTTTATAGTCGTTTCCCCACATTTATGTCTTCATATTACCCTTCACTTCCGGTAATCTCTTACACCATTATCGGCTTGACTGGGATGAAATCATTATGTAGAAATATCAGGAACTAGTCGAATTTACCTTTGTCTAATGAAAGCAATGTATCCGCGCAGATTGCGTAAGGGGCTCAGCTGGAAGAATCAGAAAGGTTACCACGTACGAAGGTAGATACTTGAAGAAAGCCGCAGTGAACAAGGTCTGAAACTTTGTCGATACAACAACTAAACGAGCATTACAGTTAAAAATATTAAATGATAATTCCTAGTTTTAAAAAAAAATGTATTTGACAAATATCTGTCTGAAATAATTTCTGTAATTACGTATAAACGACACTCAATAATATAACAATATTCTATCTTCTTTACAGAGGAAAACACAGTAGGTGAAAATAGTTCAAATCAAAGCCTTCAGCAAGAAGAAATAAGCGATTCTAAAAAGATGGCTAATGAACTTAACGTTGTTACTGAACCAGAAAAAGAAAAATTGTCTCAGGTCACGATTGAGATCACAAAGACTCGCCATCTGTATGAAGTTAATGACAACCCTCCCTTCCTGACCTGCATCTTTTCGGCATTACAGGTAAGAAATATTTTGTAGTCTATGAGTCATCATGAAATATTTAGTTCAAAGTTATTTGTGTCGTTTGATCATTTATATCGTTAGTCAAACCAATATGTTAGAAGTCGCAGAATGATATCTGATACTGGAGTTGATGTAAAGATACATTTATTTTTATATTAATTAGGAACGACAAACTAAAATTCTTGGAGTGTTTTATCAATATATATATATATATATATATATATATATCATGATCAGCGTCCAGATCTAACGGAATTGACTTCTTTGCCCAGATTAGTATATGTATGAAAGAATGTTATTTAGATTAATAGATTAGGTATCTACGTTTAGGCTACAATTCGTTCTTTATATGTTTTTAGAGAGTGGCCCTTTTGTCTTTAGAAGATAATAAATTATTGTTAGTTATGGCGAGAAAAATATAATCAATAGGGTAAGGTAAGCAGTTATGTAAAATGGAAAAAAATGAATTTTTAAAATAAAAGTATATTGCATTTTATATGAGTGTACACCCCTCTCTCTCTCTCTCTCTCTCTCTCACACACACACACACACACACACATATATATATATATATATATATATATATATATATATATATATATATATATATCCAAGGATTGATATATACGGAATAAATTCCAATAACCAAAAAATACTATTCTTAAAAGAGTGATCAATACAGAGTAGAGCAAATATAATCATTTATTCGAAAATTATGACAAAAAATTATAACATAAAATGTTATAAAATCACTACAAAAGGAGCCATTTTGTTTCTGGTGTCTTATCAAGTGATGTTGTTGAATGTAGAATAAAGGGTTTTATTGATTTGCACCTTTTAAAACCATTTATTCTACATTAAACACCATCACTTGATAAGACACCAGAAGTGTTTAAACAAAATGGCTACTTTTGTAGTGATTTTATAACATTTTATGTTATAATTTTCGAATAAATTCATATATATATATATATATATATATATATATATATATATATATATATATACTTAGAAAACATTCAAAAAACCAACAACATCCATCTCATTTCATCCACAACGCCCAGAAGAAAGGCATACAAAATATACACCTGAGAAAAAATAATAACATAATCCGTAATAATAAATCACATGAAAACTGATGCAGAATACTAAATCAAGTTCACTATCTAGAACAACCTACCCCATCTAAATAATCTTAAAATACCCACAAACCCTTTCAAACCAGTATGGATATAATCAAATTCTCAAGGGCTAATCACAGTAATAAAGCTGAAGCTGGCTTTATAAAAATTAATTGCCAAAACTGTTCCTTCCAATATATTATAGAAACAAACAGATATATATATATATATATATATATATATATATATATATATATATATATATATATGTGTGTGTGTGTGTGTGTGTGTGTGTGTGTGTGTGTGTGTGTGTGTGTGTGTAGAGAGAGAGAGAGACATGTATGCAGTACATTTCAAAGTTTTGTGTCCACCCTTGGCAATTTGTTAAATTGGGAAAAAAGTATTTGTTTTATACTTTAAATTAGAAAATATCATTATACATTTGTGTATGTACCAACCAAATGTTCTCGGAGAAAGAATAATTTGAGGGCCTAGAAATATATTTATTTTAACATATTTTTTCGTTTACATGTAACCATCTTTGTTTGTGCCTCCCGTTAGATCAATCGGAAATGTGTAGTGCATTTGATTCATATTAGATGTCATACTGTAAGTATATATATATATATATATATATATATATATATATATATATATATATATATATATATATATCAAACCTAGAGAGCCAGACAAAACTACCAATGTTTCCACTAACCGGATCCTCAGGGAAGCTGGCTTTCCCTGATGATCCGCTTAGTGAAAAACTTGGTAGGTTTGTCTAGCTCTCTAGGTTTGAATAGGCCTGCTCTACTTTTGTATTGAGCACGTTTAAGTTAGTTGATTACTCGTATCGGTTTTTGTTTTCTTTGGGCTTTGGACCTGTATGCTGGACAAATATTTTCGAAAGACGTTCGTGTTCCTAGCTCTTTCTTTATTTGAAAACTTGTTTTTTCTTTCGAAATTGATTTGATCAATAGCAAATCAACAAACCAAAGGTTTTCCGAGACGAGTGTAGTTACCTATATTTATATATATACATACATATATATATATAAATATATATATATATATATATATATATATATATATATATATATATATATATATATATTGATATGTCATACTGTAAAGGAAATATATATATATATATATATATATATATATATACTAAATTTAGTTTTCGTCATGTCATATTACTTTGAGCAAGTGTTACTAATTAAATATCTTTATCATTGGCCCCACGACCGTGTATGGGTGCGCAGCCGAGCAGCTGACGGTTTCCCTCTACCTATCTGGGTAGAAAGCCGGAGCGTTATTCATTTGGGCTTATGAATTTCATGGCTCTCCACAATTTCCTGTACTTTGTAGCTCTTAATATATATATATATATATATATATATATATATATATATATATATATATATATATAAAGTTCGTGTGAATTCGTTTGAATAATTTATAGTAAAAGTTGAAGTCAAGTTTAATAGATAGATACTTTTGTTGCGAGAAAATAATGTGTATTTTGGAAAGGAAAAACCCGGCCTAAATTTAAATTGATTAATTAAGTCCATCTGCCCCTCTCTATTAAGGCTTTGGGTCATTTTTGGAATATTGTTAATAAATATCAGCACATTACGGCTTTTGTTATTAAATAGATGTTCATATAATTTTTTTTTTATTTTTTTATATTTTAGTTTCAAATTTTTCATTATTTTATTGCTTCTCCTATTTTCATATTTGATTTCACTCTGTTTTGTTTGCTTTGGTAGAGGAAGCGTTAATTATATTTTCTTTGTTTACTTAAAATGATTTCACGAATAAAATTTATACCGCTTCTGTTATCAGATTTTAAAATGCATTGAATTTATAACCTTGGAGAATAAATATTGCCAACTTATTTGGCAGTGTTTTGACAACGTAATCGCATATCGGTTCTTCGTTGTTTTATTCCACATCTCAGCAATTATAGTTGATTTCTATTATTTATTTTTTTTACTATTATTTTTTTCTCAATTATCCCAATCAAAATTGGTTGACGCAAGCCAGGCATTTTTAAGATTAATTAATTGGTCGTGATTTACTGCTCTCCAGGGAAAGAGAATTCAATCTCACATACGTTTAACTGATGAGGTATTTTCTCATATTCTCTATTAACTATCTATCGAAGTTGTTTATGTACGGAATTGAAAAATAAATAATTTTGCTGGCATTTAATAATTGATCTGAAATATTCTGTACATAATTTTCGATATGTGCGTTTAAACGTGGTGAAATGAAATTGTGCTGAAAAGTACATATTTTCATGTAAAATGTGTATATGTTTTTTTTCATAATTTGGCTGTAGCATTATGAGGTGTTGTTAAATTTTTAAAAAAAGGGAATATGTCGCAAAACTGGATACGGAACATTTAGTTTCGACCGATGGTTATCAGTAAGGGAAGTCACCTTCAAAGTAGAGGGCAAGAGGCTCAGACTGAGAGAAAGTCATAGAAGAAGATAAATTATTATTTTTAGACGAAGATGACAGGACAAAGAAAATTGTTATCTATAGAAATGAGCATCCGACGAAAAGGCATACAAAAGGAAAGAAGCAGGTCTCACAGTACGGACAGGGAAAAGGACTGCGGAACTGTGCAACTCCCCTCTCACCTAAGTCTCATCTCTACTTCGCTCGTTTATAGCATTAATTTACAACCCGAGAATAAAATAAAAGACGCCGCATTTGCATTTATTAAAGAGTGTATATAAGGCCGAGTGACATAATACATAATTTCATAGGGAAAAAGGGACGTCTATCCCAAATATGAAGTATCCACTATAATAACGCTAGAAGAAATTATATATATATATATATATATATATATATATATATATATATATAGTATGCATATATAAATTTATATGTGTGTCTCTGTGTTGATTTGGTTTTTGATGGTTTATCAATTCTTTGTGGGTTATTTAAAGCCGAAAAATATTTTAGGTTGGAAGAACAATTATTAGACTTTTACGAGTGCATGATTTCACCGATAAAATTTAACAGGGTGGAGAGACGATAATACATTTCCAAGTGTACTTGCACATAAGTTAATGTATTTAACTCATTTGTAATTCAAAATCGGCTCTCCAATCTTGCATTCAAGGCTTTTATCCTTAATGTATTGGAAAGTGCCTCCATAAATTCATGGAAATGGGAAGGAATATTTTAGTTGCGCTATGAAATTTGCTAAGTATGTGTGAAAACCATCGGAATTCGAAAGACGTCTGATAGTGATTAGCAAAAAATCGGCCATCCAATTCCTAAAAATGTGAGAATATTTGACGTCCGTCGATCTACAGTTGTATGAATATACCGTAATACATAGTGGAAATCATAATCGAATCAAGGCCGCCCACGAAGCATATAGGAAGCTAATCAAAAATCGGCAATCCTGAGCTAACACAAACGAAGAAGCTAATGGTCTATCGAGCTGTTTTAATCGAAACTTTCCTGTACGCCAGTAATAACTGGATACGCTCCGGAAGTGACTTAAAAGATTTCATTAAATGAAATTTCGTCAAATCCTGAGGAACACGTGGCAGGCTCGGATCAAAAAACCCCGGTGCAAAGATGGAGAGACTAGAAACTATCAATACTTGCCAACGACTTTCGCAAATGCCAGATATCGGACTATCCCCAAAAATTCTCTACTCAGAGCTCGCATCTGGCAAGAGACCACGTCGTTGATTCAAGGATCAGATCAAAAACCACATGCTGAGGACAGAAAGTTATCCGGTCAATTGTGTGGCGGAAGCTGCATAATGAACCAATTGGGAAAGATCAGTCCACGAAAAAAAAAAAAAAAAAAGACAAAATCCTTCAAAAACACCCGAAGACAAACAGGAGATAGGAAAACTGACCAAAGAAAATCCAGAGATCTCCATCCTCTGAAACCTCCTAACCTACCATGCAGTGACTTCAAACATCCCTTCAGATCCAACATAGAACTTATTTTACACAGAAAGAATTCTCGATGAACCCCTCTGTTCTCGATGAACCATTTCCGGCAGCGATGACATGGTGGAAATTATTACCGTCAACATTTTACAGTTTAGTTTATGTGTCCTTAATGCCTGTGAACAGAGTTGTTTGAGTAGAATTGACTGCGCTAATAGACAAAGGGAACTGGCTAAAATCATATCCACATTTAATGCGGGAAATACCATACGTGTATCCATCAGTTCCCTTCCTTATTTTTTTATCTTTAATGTCATATGGGAAGAGACAACCTATGTGACAATACTGTAAACACCAGGTCACCGGGTGGAGCACCTCAATTAGATACCTGACTGCGCTAATTGGACGCTCAGTGACTGACAATGTTTGGTATTGTCCGCACGCCGAATCCTACATATACAGCAATTATGGAACTGCGAACTTCTGACGACTTGGTTTCGATACTGCGTCGATTTTTTCTAATTCGCCTGTTTAAAGACTGGTTCTAAACGCAAATAGGTACCTATCGTAGGATATGCTGTAATTCATTCTAGGATATTTCGCCTGATTCAGCTTTTTTTCTTTCTATATTTTTCCATTGTCCTGAAAAAGATCTACGACTAGCCCGTATTATTTTATATAGTATAAGTTTATCCAATAGTTTCAGAAAAAATTGATAGATATATTTCCGCAAGACTGACCGATATATATATATATATATATATATATATATATATATATATAAAGAGCCTAACAAACAAACATTGTTGTTTTCACCTACGCGGATCGTCAGGGAATACAGCCAATATTCACTGACGATCTGCGTAGGTGAAAACTTGGTAGTTTTTTCTGGCTCTTTAGGTTTAATTAGGTTTGCTCTACTTAGCCTATTGAGCACTTTACTTAGCTATTTTACTTACTCGTATCGGATTTTTTTTTCTTTGACTCTGAACTTGGATGCTAGACGATTGTCTTCGGCTGACGTACATGTTTTATGTTCTTTCTTTTTTTGTACCTTTTTTCCCCTTGGGTATAGGTCTGTTTATTTACATATCAAGGTACCCAAGTTTTCCCAAGTTTTTCCTGACGAGTATAATTTCTTATATTTATAAGATTATTACTATATATATATATATATATATATATATATATATATATATATAAATTCCCTCCTTAATATTTTACTGTTGCTTCAACGTGGTCTAGATTGTTACCTTCACCTGATTTTCTGGTACGGTATCTCTAACCTTCAGACGAAAAGATGCTAAATTTCGATTCGTCGTGCCATATTACTTTAAGCAACTGTTACTAGTTAAAATCCTTATCACCATCATCATTAGCCCCACGACCGTGTATGGTTGCTCAGCGGAGCAACTGATTTTTTCCATCTGCCTATCGAGCTAGAAAGCCGAAGAGTTATTCATTCAGGCTTATGAAGTTCATGGCTCTCCACAATTTCCTGTACTTTGTAGCTCTTAAAAAATCTGTCTTTTTTCTATCTCTCCGAAACCATAATCTGCCATCCGTTTACCCAAGCTCGCTATCTACATTATGCGTTGTTTTACTCTGTCCTATTTGCCATCAATCTGCCCTGTGAGTATCAAATTTTCTAAGCTGTCTTTCCTCGCTATATGCCTAGAATTTTTAGTTCTCTCTTCCTGATGTTAAGTATGAGTATCCGTTTTTTTACTATTTTTTCTAAAACTTATAAGAATCAGAATAACTGAAACTTCTAGGATATATAAGAAAGAAAGAGAGACTGCAGAATCTGACATTCATAGAGATATTGAAGGCAAGAGAGACAGAGAAAAGCACTTAATAACCCATCTGGCGAGATGCTGTAAATGGTTGACAGAACAGGATAGTAAAAAGGCAAAACATAGTCAGAGTTACAAAGGATAGGATGTCGTGAATAGCAATAACCGTTCACGCCTGAAGGAACATGTCATAAAGAAGAAGAAGTGAAGAGGTGAACAGATTAGACAAGAAGATTCGATTGATTGGTTCGCTTTCAAAAGTTTATCAACCCTTGGCAAGTTATTTAAAGCCAGAAAATATTTTTATATTGTAAGAATTGTTTTGGAGATAATAATAATTTATTGATACAAGTCATAATAATTAACCCATACTTGGAGGAGAAGAGATGAATCCATGTCTTTTTCCAGGGTATTTGCGCGTAAGTGAACATAAAGAACTCAAAGGAAAATGGAACTCGGATCTCTAATTAATAATTCCGAGCCATTATCCATTACACCACCCACACATCCACGCTTACTGCAGCTGGTATTACCAAGCAGCCACCAATCTAGCTACCAGACTCGACGTTGCTTAAGTTTAATCATCGTACGGTAACCGGTGGTTCAACGTGATGTAACCATAAGCCTAGATGAACCTGTGGCCGTATTAAAAGGGCACACTGTATTCGGAGAGAGAAAGACTATTTCGACATTAGGCTAAAGAGGAGGAAGGAGCATTATAGAAATTTGGATTTGAAAATTTTCCAGTCAGGAAAGACCGACTTCTAAAATCAGCATAGTGTGACGTCGTCCCCCGGTCGCAGCGCAACTGTGTCGTTCTATCCTGATCCACCACGGCGCCAGTTGTGACGTCCCTAAACAGCACCAATTGTGACGTCTTCGCCGCGGCGCCATCTGTTCGCTCCTCGCTGCTCCGCCCGGGTGTCGCTGCTCCAAGCGTGACGTTCTAACCCTTTTGTGATTCGGGTAGGAATCTGGTTAGATTTGATATCAGCCTCGCCGTTCCTAACCTGCTTCCAACGGCTGGTTACCAGGGTAACTGCACCTATCTCCAGTCTGTCTACCCATGTTGTGAATTGATCTTAGACAGACGAGATCAAACAGGGGTTGGGGCCGTAATGCAAGCTGAGTTCAACGGGGGTGATAACACACAAATACGCATAAAAGAAAAGAAAATGAAAACTCACAAAGTTCAAAGTATCAAAGAAAAAGGTAACAAACTTTTTATGTCTAGTTGTTCGGTACATAGGACTGTGTCTACCTCCCGACCCGTTCTGTGGATTGTGGCACGACGCTTTCGCTATGCAAATTTTAACGCTTCAAGTTGTCTGCTCTCTAAGAAATTTGTGTTTCGGTGTGTCTTTGGACGAAAGTCGAAGAACTTATTTCTGTGGTCTGGTTCTAAGTCGCTCTTCAAACTACTTGGTTGAAGAAGAGTCCAAAATTTTGCGTGAATCTGGTCAGCTATCTTGAGGCGGTTTCAACACTGGGCACTCATCTCTGCCGTCGGTGCGTGAACTAACTCTGCCTGCCAGAGTCCGATGAACTCTTCTCTCTGCCGTCCGGGGCTGAACTCTTCTCTCCAGCCTGGGTCGAACAAACCCGGCACTCAGGGCCAAACGAACTGGCCTCTTCTGCCCGCTTGGGGCGAACGAACTCTTCTCTCTGCCGTCCTGGGCTGAACTCATTTCTGTCTGGTGGGGCTTCGTTTTTATTGACGCCGTCAAAACTGGGGTGGGTCTGTCGGCGCCAGGGGTTCTTTGATAATTCTAAATACATATCCACCCTTCTTATTTCTGGTTAGGGATTTTCCACTCTTTCTATTTTTTGGTAACTCTTCCTCACTCCCCACTTTCTCACCATGCTTCTGAGGGGCGTGAACTGCCCTCCCACATCCTCGTAGCGGCTTCTCATACTTATACTCTGGATAGGGGCGTCGACTGATTTTCTTCGTGCGTCACGTGACCACTATCGGCCAATGAGGTCCTGGTCGGGTATCTTCCTCCTCCTTCGTGCGTCATGTGATCCACTTGGCCAATGACGTCTTAGTCGGGCGTGAACAACCCGTGGATTTGTTTTGGAAAAGAAATACCTTGCTTAACTAAAAAAAATTAATTAAATCGCCGTTATCATGAACGGATAATATTACAACTCTTTGTTCAACACGTGGCGTTTGTCAAGCAGTTTATCGCCAATTCACTGGACAGCTGGATTATCTGACATGGTCTAAGAAAAGAATTTTCTCCAAGTCTTTAGCCAACTTGGCGTCTCCCAAAGCAGAAATAAAAATATGTCAGTTTCCTTCGGCTCATGTGTTGATAACAAACTTTTTATTATCGCAGGGCAAAAGTCTATTCTGTCAAAAGAAAAACTTAGCCAGTGAAACTACTTGGGTGGGATTTTAATTTTCCATACCCAGCCAAGACTGCCTGTGTTTCGTCAATTATCAACCTAACGTTCAAAAATGGATTTCTTTTTTGGTGACATCTCTTGATAACCCAATTCCATTTTTCGCGGATAAGCGGAAATCGGTCAACGCTTGTTCGCAGGTGACTTAGATATTTTCTCGTACACCTCCTCGCCCGCTCAATCTCATTGTCATTGAAATGAAACTATTTTCGACATTTGATATCTTATCAAAAATAACCCTTTTCTTTCTTATACCCGTCTCTTAAGCCGTGTGTGTGTGTTCGCCTATGACCCGTCTCGTGTATTACTTTTTTTTCTTTTTTTTTTTTTCTACGTTTTCTTTTCTTTCTTTCAAATCGCCTGAATGCATGGCGGTTCAATCCTCTTGCAAAAAAAAAGAAAGAATTATTCTTAAAACCTAAAATACATTTTGGCCTTAAATAATCCTCAAATGGTTGATAAACCGTAAAAAAGCAAATCATATATCTATAAATATATCTTTCAAATCGCGTGGATGCATGGTGCCACAATAGGAATATTTAAACGTTACATGGGCTCGAACAGCGATCACTGGCATTGATCAGAAAACAAAATCAGCTTTCTAATATCATGCCATGCATGATACACGCTTAGGCGATCATATATCTTTCGATACATGACTGACGAAGCAGATTTTTTCCAGCAGTAGGCAGCCATTTCTGCAGTAGACAAGTTGCCATCCAAGGCTATTTACTGGGAGAAAAGAAGATAATTCATACCTTTCCCAAAGGTATTAGCACGTAAATGAATGTAATAGATCTGACTGGAATTCGAACTCCGATTTTTCAATCCGAACCGCTATCCATTACACCACCGTGCCTCCTCCCTTTTTAATATACCTAAACTTATTCTAAGTATCTTCAAATTTATTATCCCACCATTATAATATTTACTATTATTTGACTTTTCATGTATTTCTTCCTTGTTTTTACAGCATTCTCTTATGTCCATCTGCAACAGTTTTTCTATCGCTTTCATTCTCTCCGAACTTGTATGTGCAGGAAGTGATGAAACACTAAAAACGGAACTGATGTGCTCCACGCTTTTTGTTTCCGGTATCGCTACACTACTGCAAAGTACAATTGGAGTCCGGTTTGTATAAATATGATTTAGTTTTCTTATTATTTATAATTCCTCTCATTGTCGGCAGTAAAATATTCAGGAAGTTAATATTTTCATAATTCCTATTATTATTGGGGATCTCATTGAGATATTTACAGTAATTTTATTAAAAAAATTTCATTTATTTCGAAACTTTTTCTTGCGTTGTTCATTTAATATCAAACATTGGAGCCATTCATGATAGAGTTTTATTGAATTAAGTTATTTTATGAACGTAAGAATTGTAGATTAAAAGAATATTTAGTATAGATAACGTTAGCAACATCTGATAAGAATACGAGACTCATTTTTTTCATACGTAAAAGTTGTTTACTTACATCTGGATTTATGTAGGCTAAACTGGAGTATGTAGCTTCGAGTCTTTTTTTTCGAACGTTCGATTACTCTCGTGCAAAGAACCGTTGTACAATGTGTTCTCCCATCGTATAATTGGTGTTTATATAACATGCACTCATCCGGTTGTGGCGTATATATATATATATATATATATATATATATATATAACCTAAGTTCAACTTAAACTTGAAGCAGTAAAGCGTGCAGGTTGCTTATTTGATTTTGTTTAGCCGCATATCAATAACTCTATGGGTTATATAATCTAAGTATTTTGTACATAATTTTATGCTTTCAGAGTAAAGGTATGTTTTTATAGATATAAAGTTTGTAGAACATAAAAAGTTTTGCTGTTAATTTTACTATAAAAATGCATTTGTATATAGTTTTAGAGTTGCCTTGATTGTCATTTTGCTATGAAGTTGCATTATTGCTCATTTTAATGTACTCTTGATTTCTGTTTGGGAATTCACTATTTGCCATATCTGGGACCCTAACATGTGCTACCACTCTTGTAGGTATTGGGGAAGCAATACCACGGGAATCTGTTCCACAAATCAGTGGCTCTGGTAAAGAAGCTGTTGGAAAGAAACTTTCTTCTTACTAATGTGTTGTAATGGAATGCTCTACACTCTCTAACGCCTATGTAGACTTACTATATCAATAGCTATATATAGTTAGCACAATATATACCAAGGGGCTTACTTCGGCAATTAGTTGGAGAGTCGTCTCCAGGTCAGCTAGTCGAACACCCTGCCTTCAGGCAGAGAAGAACCCAGACGGGGCTATGCGGAAAGGGAGAGACTTGTCTGGGGTTGGAGACAGCAACCGGACCTCGAGATATGGGGTCTACGGGGAATTTTTTCCAGAGCGTACGGGCTCGGATATCCCACGTTACATTCGGCCTTGTGCCACATCTGACCGTGTGGGACGGTTGCCAAATATCCTTGCTTTGACAATTAGTTGGAGATTCGTCTCCAGCTAATCTAGTCGAACTCTCTGCCTTCGGGCAGAAAAGAATCCAGATGAGGCTATGCTATGTCTGGGGAGATAGACAGCTACTCAACCCCGTTTTTACGGGGTCTACGGGGAATTTTTGCCCGAGCCTACGGGCTCCGTTTTACCCCGCATTAAATAAGACTTATGCCACATCCTACATAGCGGGTGGGGTGGGGTAAATAAGCTTGCTTCGGCAATTAGTTGGAGATTTGTTTCCAGCTAAGCTAGTCGATCTCTCTGCCTTCGGGCAGAGAGGAACCAAGACGAGGCTATACCGAAGGGTAGAGTGGTAGACAGCTATCCAACCCTGTTTTTTACGGTGTCTACGGGGAATTTTTGCTCGGACCTACCCCGCATTAAAAAATGGTATTGTGCCATATCCTGCTTGTGGGGTGGTAAGGTAAATAACCTTGCTTCACCAATTAGTTGGAGATTCCTCTCCAGCTGTGCTAATTGAACTCTCTGTTTTCGGGCTGAGAATAACCCAGACGAGGCTATGACAAAGGGCAGAGCCTCGTCTGTTGTTGTAGACATCTACCCGACCACACTTTTTTCCGGGTCTACGATGAATCTTTGCCCGAGCCTACGGGTTCGGTTTTACCCCGTATTAAGAAAACGGCCTTATGCCACATCCTGCCTCGCGGAGAGTTAAGGAAAATACCCTAGCTTCTTGAAATACTAGCCTGCAACACGTTACCCTGTCTTTCAACACTGTATTCTCTTTTAAAATAAACCTCTTTTCTTTCATCTACGCGCATGTTGCTGTTCCTTCTCTCGAGTACCACCTTTGTCTGTTTGCAACCTCTTTAAAGATACAACATAATGAAATAGGAAGTAGATCAGGATGGTTCCCCCGCCTCTTGTTGTTGATATAACAGGTCATAGTTGTAAAGGTCTGAACTGGTGGATCAAGGGAACGTAGCTCGTCCGAACATTACTTTATTACTTATAGTATGCTCCATACAGAGAATCACACATTTAATGGTCTCTTCGAAAATAACTCCGAATTACAAGCTATAAACGATCCCTTACTTCGTATTAAATACGTATTCTTCTTCTCTTTGTTAACTTCTTTCAGGACGTAGGTGATCATGTCTCTCCACTACTTCCTGTCTTTCGTTGCCCTAAGTAAATTTTGGCTTTTTACCATGCTTCTTTTTCTTTGTCTTACCATCACAGTAATTTAGTAGTTTACAGGCTGGTTTCCCTCCCCCTACACTATATCCTCTTAAATTCTCCTGTTCCTCTTTTTTCATTAATGTCAGCTATATCTTTATGATTGTAAATATCGTTCCTTGTCGTCACTATGTTAATTAATACTTCCTCTTTGCTCAAATTTTCTGTCTATGTCATTCTTAACATTCCTTGTTAGAAGCACATATCCGTTGTGTCAAATTTATTCTTCATCTATGATGAAACTGCCTAAAAATTAACTGCTGTATTCATCAGCAACATCAATCCCTATATTGCTCCAATCGTCGATGGCGGGCGGGCGTACAGGCAGGCAGGCCTGAGGGCAGAAAAACAGACTCTGATTTTTCCTGTTGATCATTTCAGCCAGCTTTCGGATAGTTTGGCAGCGCCCATCTCCTCTCCAAACTTTTAACAGACAGCCAAACAACATGGAATATCATGTGGTTTGCTCTCGGTCCGCAGACTCTCATATTAGAAATGTGATATAACACAGTGTTTTTCCACACGTTTTATTCTAACAATGTTTTTTTTCATATCCTTAGTACTTTAGATCTCGAAGACGCCTCTCGCTATTTTTATGCATCATTTGACTTCTTTCTCTCACTCATACATATCTGATTTCTTTAGACTGTTAATGCTTTCCATTATAACATTGTTTAAGTGTTCAAACGAGTTCCTTTCTGAGATTGCTATCAATACATTTTCATCTGTGTAACTTATGTTATTATATTTACTAAATATTCAAAGAAAAAAGTCGATTTGATTTTAACACTCAAGATATGAAAACCCATTGTCACAGATGTAGTAATGGTTCTTTTCTCATTCATAATCTTGTTGTCCAGCCATTGGAATTTATTTCAATTAAATTTTCCTTTCTGAAGTTATAACTTCACTTCAAAGAGAAGCAACGGAATCCCAAACGAACCATTTACGTCCCTCAGCTACACATTAAGAAGTGATTAAGGCGTTAACAGTTACATCAAGGAGGAATAGCTTAAGGCTTTTCAGAAGGACTTGCCATATATGGCCGCTCAAACAAAAGATTATCCGCTAATGAATCACTTGGGGAAACATGGCGGTGTCGATGTAATGGTGAATTACTACGAAATTTGGCATTCATTTACTGTGTCAACTTTAGACTACCGAAAACCGATGGCATGACAACCAGTCATAGACTTATAAATATCAAGAGGACTTCCCTCGCAAGCGACTGAGGACGGGCCCAAAACAAAGAAATATATATAGTCATCCACAGACAGACTGTTTCGCTGTATCACAGCTCATCAGTATGATAGACGTCCGGATTGCCTCTAGCTGGGATCGAAACCCGGCTTAATTGCCGTCAGTCGCAGATTTTACCCCTAAGCCGTTGGCACGCGGCAGGGAAGAAGGTGAATTTAAAGGTATTTATTTTTAGATAAACACACGGTGACTGAGAGAACTCGATTCGATTTACCGAAGAGTCATGCATTATTAGCCGTAATAGTCACTGTTTACAAACCCAAACTTCCTCCCCGGAGAGCTCAGCGGAAATAATTTTTTCAGGAGCATATATATTGTCATCCACAAACAGACTGTTTCGCTGTATCACAGCTCATCAGTGTGAATAGACGTCCGGTTTCCTCTAGCTGGGATCGAAACCCGGCTGAATTGGCGTCAGTCGCAGATTTTACCCCTAAGCCGTTGAAGAAAGTGAATTTAAGGGTATTTATTTTTAGATAAACACACAGTGACTGAGAGAACTCGATTCAATTTACCTATATATATATATATATATATATATATATATATATATATATATATATATATATATATATATATATATATATATATATATATATATATATAAACAATTTCGATCAGTTTTTTGTAAAAAGAGCAAGAGGTAAGGACCTGCAGCCGATACAGTTATAATTGAAATAATATTCTGTATCTTTTGCTAATTTTACTGCATTCCATTTTCCGAGGAAATGGTCGATTGCCAGATTAAGCGAATTGTCTCTTCCTTATAGGCTGAAAATAATCTTACACGAATATATGTAGCACAGGGTGGTTATATTGTGACGATAGTTATTACCTTGAAAATTTAAAACGGGAAATGATAAAACCTAGAAGTAAATACAATTGAAAAAGGGTTAAATTTAATCTTCAGGGATTCAGAATGAAATCTGAATTTAGATTTCCAATTTCGTCCCAAGCTTTACAATAAGTTTAAAATAATGACTCAAAATAAATACCATAATTACGCATGTATAATATGCATTCTTTCTATAAAAAAAGAAAATAACCAAAATTAAGTGTGCGTATTATGCCCGGCTACAAACAAATATTTCCGTTTCATAGGTCGGTTTCAGTTTCGAAATGATTACTTACCACAAACATACGACAATTTGACACTAACATTCGACGATTGCGACACCATATAGATGTCAAATACAATCATATATACCTAACAATACTTACAAATGTAAAATAAAATAAGAATTATCATAAAACTAAATTAGAATAATATTCTATGTTTAAAATATATATTTTTTTAAAATAAGAGTAGAAAACGTTGGCCGTAATGAAATTGGAGAGGTACAATTTATCGGGTTTGATTACGAAACAAGAGGTGCGTATTATGCCTGAGTAGAAGCATTTCCCACACTTTCAGTACAATCTAGATGTGTGTGTTATGAGTGAAAGCGTATTATAAATGGGCAATAACGGTACTCTAAACCGTTACGAAAATGAGTTGAAAAGTTCCAAGAAAATATTTTTAAATAATAAAATAAACTTATTTCTAAAAATATTAGTGTTATTGCTATGTAGTCAATAATACAACATGAAATTAAATCAGGATAAAATGAGAACAAAAAGACGATTTGATAAGTACTATCTACTTATCCTAACAGATTTGATAACATAACGATAAGACCGTATCACATGATAAACGATGTTCTGAATTGTGAGATTCGCGTTAAGCATTAAGATCAGTTTTTGGAAGAAGCTATGATGACAGTGGGGGATATTTTAGAGATACAAATGCAAAAAAGAAAAGAAATTAGAAAAGATTTAATCTTAGAATGAAAGAAGTGAATATATTAACAAAAAATGCACTTACTCCAACGTACCGGTAAACATGTTTCTCATAGAGAAACGGGCACATTATGGCTTCCATGTTCTACATATTAACTGTTGATTGCAGTAACACCAATGTTACAAGAGAGCAGAGTCAAAAATAATTACTTCTAATAGTCCAAGGATAAATAATTTAACAAAATCTATAAAAGAAAATATTTACTGCTTATTTACGATATCGAGGGATTGATTTTAATCAAAATTTATTCGGATTAAAGGTGATTAGACATTATAAATTCTATTTTGTTTTTGCAGACATAATGCAGCAAAAAACAGATATATTTATCTGAATACGAGGTCTAAAAAAAAGTTTCGGGACAGTTTCTATGGCAAAGGAACTAAGGTGCACAGAGTAAAGCCATTTGTCACAGATTAATCTAGAACTCTGTCGTGCATACACACTAAGTTATAACGTTCTCGGTCACTTGCGTTGTTTATAGAGTTAGGAAGGAAAATGTGTAAAGCGTGGTCGTCTTACCACACCGCAGAGGTTCCATCATTGAGAACGGATTATGCAGCAGACAAACATTCCCCAGGACCATGACCATATTCCTCAGATATTGCAACTTTTTCCTTGCCAAAAATGAAATCCCACTGGAAAGGAACAATATTTCAAGATGTCGAGAAATGTCAAGAGAATACGACAAGGCAGTTGCTCGCTATCCGAAAAAATGAATTCCAGGAAGGCTTCCATCAATAGAAACAACGCTAGATAAAGTGCGTGGCGTCAGAAGGGGACTACTACGAAGAAGATTAAATGCTAAATTGATATGTGTTGTAGTTTTCTTTTTATAGCACTAGGCCCGATAATTTTTTATCAGATATCGTATGACATTTAATATAAAAACTTAGAGGCAACAGTCAGTTTCATGCCACGAGTGCTGTTATTTTTTCGGCTATTTATATATACGGGTCATTGGTGCATTGTGGGTAGTCTATTTTGCCAGTTATTTTACAGGAAGTCGTTGATTTGTTTATTTATTTATTTGGGTTAAATTATGTTGCCTGTCATTATTTATTTTCATTTTTTATTTTTATTTTTTATTTCTTATCTTATATATTTATTTTTTTTTATTTCAAATTATAATCGGTGTTTTTATTAACGTAGTAAAAATTTGTTTATATCGCTTATTTAATAGTTTTGTTTTGATTTTGGGAAGATAATTAAAGCTATTTATTCAATTTTGTGGTTGATTGTTGTAGTTTATTCTAACTATTATTTTGGCGGGGACAGTTTTTAATTTGTTTATTACTTCGTATATTTATTTGGATTGATTATCTTTATTTGTTTCTTTTTTAGTTGGGCGGGGGATTCTAACGGTTAATTTAATAATATCTTAATTTTTTTATTTATTTATTTGGATGAATTTAGATTAATTTATTTTACTTGTTTTTTATTATTTATTTATTATACTGTATATTTTTATTTACACTTCGAGTTTGATTTTAATAATTTAACTAATATTTTGGTCATAATAGTTTGTTAATTTGTTTATTATTTACTTTATTATTTAAGGTTCATTGATTATTTTTAATTCATTTATTCTATTTCGTCTATTCTAACGGGTGTGATTTGGTAATTTGTTTTGGTTAATTTATTTTACTTATTTTATTGTCATTTTTTTTTGTTTATTTATTTATTTATTTATTCAGTTTTTTTAAAATAGATAAATAAAAAATATAAAAATAAAAAATAATAACAAAGTCAATGAACTGTTATGGCTAACAGTTTCAAGTGTCAGGAAAATTTTGAACTGATCAGTGATTTTGAAGGTTTATATACTCAAAGAAACATTCTTAAACAATGACTAGCAGATATCAGAAATATCTAAACAGCAATTCTCACTGATACGACTGATTCTACGCGTAAACCACCGATACACAACATGGAAAGTCATTTGGGACACGTCTGCCTAACTGAAATTAAGAAAGAATATTTAGACTCGTGATTGCCGTCGAGGGAAAAAGATTCGTGATTTCCTAGTCCCTCCTTGATTCTGTTGTAAAGTATGTCCATTAGGCTTTTAATACATAATTGCTTCTTTTTTTTTTTTTTTTTTTTTGGCTAAAAATAAGGATTGTTGTTATTTGAAAGAGAATAATATATTTACAATATTCTAGACGTCGTGAAAATATCAGTCGACAAAGTGTCGTAAATACGTTTCAATGATTTCAGCTTTCATCTTGAAAAACAGCTTCGGCATTCAGATCTGTCACGGTTTGCGTGGTGTTCTGTGATATTTGAGTCAGGTATTTGCTTTTGGCTGCAGTCCATAGTGATAAAATACACACAGAAATTGATATCTCCTACTGAAAAAAAAATCAGTTCAGATTTCAGATGAAACCGATGGATTTTAATACAAACAGCAGCGAGAGAGAAAAAAAAGGCAACATTTGAGTGAAGAATCTGCCTCTTATCTCCAAAATAATATGGAATCTTACGGCCACATCACGTTGCAAAATCGGCTTTCGTAGGATCAACCAAGTTAAGCAACATCGAGCGTGATCCGTACCAACATTTTAAACCTACAAAGTTTTGATAAGCCACGAAAAGCGAATAAATAAATCATTATTGTTATGCTATTATGGAAATGACATATACATTTTTTTTATTTCTGTGCCATACATAAATTCCATTATATGTTTATTTTTCTTTAATTTATTTACAATATAATGTAATTTTGTTTGGTGGGGATATATCAATAAATTGGCAGGTACAGTAGAGTAATGTACAGCGACTCGAATTGAGGTGTCGGAGAGCTGAGTCGGATCCATTGCATTCCCTTAGTTGCTAATACCCTTGGGAATGATATGAATCCTCTACTTCTCCACTCCCAGCTATTGATAAATAGAAACAGGGTTCTATAACTTGGGGTAGCAACCCATCTAGGAGAAGGGAAAACTCTAAATTCAAAACCGGCCTCAGTCAAGCCATCTTGCCCAGGATACACTACTTCTACTGCGGCTGCAATACACATGGTTCCCCTACGACCTATCGGGGCACGGGAAAAAATGTTAATAAATTACCATTAATATATCATATATATAAAAATTGTGAAAGGGGGATTTTATATAAAATCTAAGAAAAGGCAAGCTAAAAGAACTGTTAAATGGTGATACTATCAATAACGCATCAACAAAAATGATAATTAGTCTGAAGAAGTATATTGACGAATCGAAACTTGTCATGTAGGAGATGTTCCATTTTGACAACCGAATAAGAAAAGGCTGATGCAGTAGCGGAAAAAGAAATTAGATTAGTTTAGTGTTTTTTTTTAAGATATTAAACATTTTGTGGAATAGACACTTATCGCATTCTGGTACATGATTTGGACAATTTTGCTGTTACGCGATTTGGACACTTTTGCTGTTGCACGATTTGGACAATTTTGCTGTTACACGATTTGGACAATTTTGCTGTTACACACGATATTAAATACAAGAATCCTCTCCGCCGAAATTAAGGGGATGGAGGAAATGTTCTGAACATTTAATAAAAGCGGTAGTTCGAATAAGCATGCCCCGTGTGGATCTTTCTTCAAAACGCGTAATCATCACAACGTGTCTATGTGAAACTCAAATGTACACAAAGTATGTTTTTAATTTCTTTTCTAAATGATGTCTTTTTTTTTTTTTGTTTTCATTTTAAGCTTAACAATTCTTTTAAAAACCTTTACTTATGTAGTAATATTTGAAAATAACCAACATTTGAAATTTAATCAAATTTACAATTATTGAATTAAAAATATAAATCAAGGATTTTTTTTTCAAATTTAATGCTATCATTCTGAATAAAACTCATTTCATAACATTAGAAAACAGATTTTATCAATGATTCAATCGCATTTAATCGTTTAAAATAGGTATTTATTCACGATTTATTTTTCTTTTAATATTTGAAAATGACTTAAATTTTCTTTAGGATATTTCATGGAGGTTTAATCTTTATGGCGATACACAGTGCGAGGGTAAATTTTCGCCATTTTATAATTTTTAACGTTGTTTGTTTTGCATTTTGTTTAATGTAAAGTATAATAGGGTCAGTTGGGCACCGTGTGTGAGAATAAAGAGCACCATAACACAATTCACTCCGCCATAAATTTGTATCGCTTGGCATGCAAGCCGAAAAGCTTCAATGCGAATATTTCAGAGTGATTGGTTTTCAATCTGAAGCCAGTGCCGAGGATTCAGAAAGAGTAGGATGATGTATCCAGTCAGCATCATGGTGTTTGGAGAGATCACTACGTATGGCAAAGTTGTGCCTACATTCATCTAACCACAAGGCCGCAAACACAACACGGAGGCATACATCAAGTGCTTTAAGGGGATAGTGCTGACCTTGGACAAGAGGGTGACTGCTGGAAGACCCTGTACCTAGAAGCAAGACTCTACACCATACCACACAATCAGGAGAATCTAATCATAGCTATCAGATAATTTCTTCGACTACATCACCCCTTACATCTGGGCACCTATCTCTCCAGAATCTACCCCCCTTGATTATTACATGTGAGGCGCAGTTGAGCGGGAGACCAACAAAACTCCTTATAAGACCAAAGATGAACTGAAGGCAACCATTATGCTAGTATTCACCAACTTAAACAGGAAGAAATTAGATTCCAAAGTCGTCTGAAGGTCGCGCTTGAAGCTAATGGCGATTTTATTGAATAAATTTAGTCTTTAGAATTTCAATATATTTTTGTATAATTTTTATATATATATATATTTTTAGAATGAGATGTCAGTGTTATTTTCATTTTTTTATTAATTCTCTTGAATGCTGTAAGACATGGAAACGCAATTCAGACTGTTTAAAAACGAGGTGTCTTGTCCTAGAATAAAAATAAAATAACGTCTTTTTTAGTAGTCACACACACATCTATCTATCTATATCTATATATATATATATATATATATATATATATATATATATATATATATATATATATATATATATATATATATGGTACGGTCTCGTAATGTGGTCATCTGAGGATTAGAAGTATATAACCTGCTATTATTGTCACTTGTATTTCAGTTTGATGTGTTGAATGCCGTATTTCTAGGCATGAAGAAAGATTTTATTGAAAATGATAAAATCCAAACTATTATGTATATAATGTTTTCAACATGGCACGGCTGGAGGAGTGTCAAATTTCAGATTTGGTGTCTAAGAAACAACCATGACATGAAGAAGGGAAAAAACCTAACAAATATTAGCAAGTCTACCAAGACTTATTTGTTCGTTAAGTGAACAGTGAATTAACCACCCAGTAAGATTTTTAAAAAAAAAAAAGCATACTCAGTGACAAATTCAAGATTTAATCAAGTTAATGCAATGCTTCCAATATTATATTGGTTCTTATTTCGTGTGGAACTGAAAGGTGATAAACAAGCCAGAGTACCAATGGAAAATAATGTCCATCGCCGAACGCATCTTCAGCGTGAACACGAATATCAGAAATGTAGGGAATAAGGATCTGATAGAAGAAATATCATCGACATCTACTTGCAACATAGGTTTTACATAGGTTTTAACTTAAAACAATTTGTTGCATATGTTCTAAATATGGAAACAGTAACAACATTTAACTATGAAAATGCTCCAAATTTCAATCCCGTTCACATCAAAGCTTTCTAGATCGCAATCCTGTTCTCATCAAATTGTCCAAAATTTCAATCCTTTTCGCATCAAATCGCAATTCCGTTCAACTCATAATGTCTAAAATTTCAATCATGTTCGCCTCAATACTCTCCAGATCGTAATTCCGTTCGACCCCAAATCCTCCAAATTGCAATCCTATTCGCCTCAATTACTCTCCAGATCGCAACCACGTTCGCCTCAAAATTCCCAAAATTTCAATCCTGTTCGCTTCAATACTCTCCAAATCGCATTCGCTTCGCCTCAAAATTTCCCAAATTCGAATCCTGTTCGCCTCAAAACGCATCAGATGGTGCAGAGTCCTGTTTCAGACATTGAGTTTTCCAGCAGCCACACTCTTGGCATAGGTTAGCAGTATCTCAAGGCACTTGGTGTTGGCCTCTGTGTTGAATCTGAGGCCTTCACCAACAAATTTTCCCGTTATTTTCTTATCAGAAAGATCGGAGTGTGTTTTCCGAACTCTCACGCCTTCTTAATCCCCATTAAACTCATCCAACTTTTTTCCAAATCCTCTGGACTATCATCAGATTGACACCCAAACACTCTGAAATTTTCGTATTGGAGATTCCAGCGCAATGCCAAGCAGATTAGCATGCCGTTTCCACATTCGACAAAACCAAATACAATCAACGTGTATGCACGAAATTAAAAATTTAAAATTGCGACAATTTACCTATCGCACCCTACACACACACACACACACACACACACACACACACACACACATATATATATATATATATATATATATATATATAAGTATACTGGAAGAGCGCTGCAGATTCTTGCTCCTCTGAAATATGATCCTATAATTATTCCAGATTTTATTCTGTTGTAGTGGTGAGAATAAAAATTTACGTGTTCATTCTCGTTGGTAAATTTTTTATAATCTATGTAATCTAGAAAGGTCATTTAAATTGTTTCACGAATGCAAAATTAACTGTGTTGTATATATGATATAGAACGTTGTCAATATAATTATAACTATTATTAAAATTTAAATTAATATATATATTAAATTAAGCATTAATTATGAATATTAAAATTAATTTGTATTTCTATTCTTATTTAACTTTCATTCGTTAACAATTATCATGCGTTATAGTAAGGATATATCCTGTATCTAATATCAAATATATATTTCTACAAACACAAAAGAAGTATACTGTTGAACATGAATTGTCTAGTATTTTTCAACGCCTACAGAACATTACGGAGAATAACGAAATTAACGAATTGCCGTTGTCTTCAAATTCAACTGATTTGTACTTGAAGAAACACTAAAGGTTTATAGAGAGAAAATATGGCACAAGCAGAGCACCACTGAGTAAAAAATGGGGGATCGATAGAATATTAAATGTCGAAGGCGAGGGGTAATTCAAATCTTAAGTTTTAAAGATTCCTGAATCTGTATATTATATCTTAGATAAGAGATACGTATTACCCTACGATAAATACCGTATGCCGACGGCTTAATGGTTAGAATCTCCGACTGACACCAATTCAGTGGGGTTTCGATCCTAGCTAGAGGCAACCGGATGTCTAGCCACACTGATGAGCTGCGAAATAGTCTGTCTATGGATGACGTTATATATATATACATTTCATTTAAAATTTTCAACTGAGAGCCGATGCTGACCTCCAGGAATGTGACTTGCTACGTCTTCTTGGGCTAACTGAATCCACTGCTAGATCAGCTGCCAGGAAGCTTTGTTCATAGTGTCGGGCTAGACGGTTTTTCTCTCCAGAGTCTATCTTTCATATTTATAATTCTACCATACTCAGAATATTCCTGCCACATATGATCCGATGCTCCTGCTATCTTTCTAGAGGTACTTGATAAAGAAAAATCAGCAATATTATTGCCCCTGATCTGGCGTCTCGGCATCCTTTATTTTCCTACCTTCCTAAGGTTGGGTTATCTCCACTAGCCTTTTCTATAAATACTTTCATGGTTATTCTTCCGGTGACCTCCTCGCTATGGACAGAAGAAGACCGTCCTTTCCCCCATTCCCCACTTCGACCATGTGCCACATTTCTGTACATAACAGAATAAATATTGCT
>CAHIKZ030000468.1:535000-580000 GCA_903632075.3 Acanthosepion pharaonis | reverse complement strand
GATGAGATGATTAGCAGGTGCTATTTGCGGGTAGTTATCAACGCTGTGAAATGGGTGAGCCTAGTTCAAAATTTGGCCGTGTCTTCAATTTTACATTAATGAATGTATCCATTTATTTTAGAGATCACGCCAGCCATGCATAATATAATAAAGTAGACTGGGTTCTGTAGTATTGAGAGACAGAGAGACTAGGAGAAGTTTTCTGAAATTAAATTCCTCTAGAAAACCACGATACAGAACTTCACTATGTGTGTTTTACATTATAAAACACACACACACACACACACACACACACACACACACACACACACATATATATATATATATATATATATATATATATATATATATATATATATATATATATATAAATTCATGAATCATTCATACAAAAAACAAATATAGAGGTTAATGATTTAAAAGGCGAGAATACATCATCGCTGTGGCACCATGCATCCGGACGATTTGAAAGAAATATTTATAGATATATGATTTGCTTTTTTCTTACTGTTTATCAACCATTTGATAATTATTTAAGGCCGAAAAATATTTTAGGTTTTAAGAATAATTCTTTCTTTGCATTCAAGCGATTTGGGAGAAAGAAAGAGAAAACGAAGAAAGAAAGAAAAAGTAATACCAGACGGGTCATAGGCGAACACACACACACATGGCTTAAGAGACGGAAATGAGGAGGAAGAAGGTTATTGTTGATAGTTATCAGATGTCGAAAATATCTAGGTCATCTACGAACAAGCGCTGACCGATTTCCGCTGGTCCACGAAAAATGGAATTTTGTTATCAATTGGATGTCACCCAAAAGAAGAAATCCATTGTTGTACATTGACGAAACACAGACAGTCTTTCCTGTGTTAAAAAAATCCCACACAAGTAGTTTTCGCTGGCTAAGTTTTTTTTTTATTTTGACAGAATAAACGCTTGCCCTCTGATAATAAAGATTTTTCGTTATCAACACATGAGCCGAAAGGAAAATGAAATGTATTTATTTTTGCTTTAGAAACGCCAGGTAGGCTAGGAAAATTTCTTTCTTAGATCATATCCAATAAGCGATAAACTGCTTGACGAACGCCACGTGTTAAAGCCGAGAGTGTCACATCGGCCGCTCATGATAAGGGCGATTTAATTAGTTTTTTTTTTTTTTTTGTTAAGCAAGGTATTTCTTTCCCAAAACAAAGCCACGGGTTATTCACGCCCGACTAAGACGTCATTGTCCAAGTGGATCACATGACGCACGAAGGAGGAGGAAAAATACCCGACGAAGACGTCATTGGCCAAGTGGATCACATGACGCGCGAAGGAGGAGGAAAGATACCAACCAGGACCTCATTGGCCGAGAGCGGTCACGTGACGCACGAAGAAAATCAGTCGACGCCTCTATCAGAGTGTCAGTGGGAGAAGCCGATACGAAGAAGTGGGGAAGTTAGTGCGAGCCCCTCAGAAGCACAGTGAGAGAGTGGGAGTGAGAAAGGAGTTACCAAAAATGGAAAAGAGTGGAAAATCCCTAACCAGAAATAAGAAGGGTGTATACGTATTTAGAATTATCGAAGAACCCCTTGCGCCGACAGACCCACCCCAGTTTTGACGGCGTCAATAAAAGCGAGATCCCAACCGACAGAAATCAGTGCAGCCGCGGACGTCAAGAGGAGTGCAGCCGCGGACGGCAGGCGGAGTGCAGCCGCGGACGGCAGGCGGAGTGCAGCCGCGGACGGCGGGCCGAGTTCGTTCGCCCCCTAGCGGGTAGAAGAGACCAGTTCGTTTGGCCTGAGTGAAGAAATTCGTTCGACCCAAGCTGGCGAGAAGTTAGTTCGCGCACCGGCGGCAGAGATGAGTGCCCAGTTTGAGTTAAGCTGCGGACACTAGCGAGAAGTTTTGAGCTCCGGACGACAAGCAGAGATGAGCGCCAGTGTTGAAACCACATCAAGATAGCTGGCCAAGATTCACGCTCACTTTTGGACTCTTCTTCAAACAAGAACAAGTAGTTTGAAGAGCGACTTAGGACCAGACCACAGAAATAAGTTTTCGACTTTCGTCCAAAGACACACCGAAACACAAATTTCTTAGAGAGCAGACAACTTGAAGCCTTAAAGTTTGCCTAGCGAAAGCGTCGTGCCACAATCCACAGAACAGGTCGGGAAGTAGACATAGTCCTATGTACCGAACAAATAGACATAAAAAGTTTGTTACCTTTTTCTTTGATATTTTGGAATTTGCGAGTTTTCATTTTATTTTCTTTTATACATAATTGTGTGTTATCACCCCCGTTGAACTCAGCTTGCATTACGGCCCCAACCCCTGTTTGATCTCGTCTGTCTAAGATCAATTCACAACGTGGGTAGGCAGATTAGAGATCAGTGCAGTTACCCTGGTAACCAGGCGTTGGAAGCAGGTTGGGAACGACGAGGCTGGTATCAATCTAACCAGATTCCTACGCGAATCACCAAAGGGTTAGAACGTCACGTTTGGAGCAGCGACACCCGGACGGAGCGGCGAGGAGCGAACAGCTGACGCCGCGGCGAAGACGTCACAATTGGTGCTGTTTAGGGACGTCACAACTGGCGCCGTGGTAGATCAGGATAGAACGTCACAGTCGGCGCTGCGACCGGGGGACGACGTCACAATTGGCGCCGTAACCAGGACATCAGAGCCTGGAGCAGCCACGTGACGTCACATCGCAAACAATATAAATAAGATACACCAACCCCGAACCTGTATATGAATGATATGAACCCTGTTTATAAATTCCAGTTGCATAAGGTCTTTTTAATTTTTTACAAGCTTTCGTCTGTTCCTACAGACATCCTCAGATATGGAAATAGATTTTGTTCTTGTTTTTACTTCTCGGTAATAAGAGGACAACGAAAATAGAGATGTAATCATTAACCTCTATATTTGTTTTTTTAATATGAATGATTCATGAATTTATAAATTATAATTGCACCTTTTAATTGAAATATATATATATATATATATATATATATATATATATATATATATATATACAAACTCATACTGACCTATATTATACAACAAATGTTTGTTACATGATTAGATTTAAATTTTCGTGAATATATATATATATATATATATATATATATATATATATATATATGTGTGTGTGTGTGTGTGTGTGTGTGTGTGTGCGTGTGTGTGTGTGTGTCTAATTGAACAATGGGCGAGTAGCCGAGACGTTAGAACGTTCGGTTTCTGACCATGAGATCACGGTTCGAATCTCACCTCGGTTGATTTGTCAGGAAGGAGACTGTTTTAGTAACCCACCTACAATAGAATGAACACTTCCTCCTTTTATAAATACTAACAAGCGTGACTTCTTGTGTGTGAGCAACCGAGACACAGTGTAACCTGATCGTTCGGACGGACACTTTTATCTGCTTATTACTAACACTCTTCTTTGTATGTATCTGTTATTTCAATAAACTTGTTCAACCTAACTTCCTCTCTTTCTTTCTGGCCCCTAAACAAGCCACAACAGATATTCTTGGTGTTCTTGGTCTGGAAAGTTGACCCAAGCCTTGTGAGTGTAAGTGGGTATACGGAACATTTGGGGACCGTCGATAGCTTTGCTAGCACGAAGTCACAAGTCATCGTCATCGAGGTTTTGAGTGTGCTGGCTTGGTTGAGATTTTTGTTCAAGCTAGAAAACACACTCTCTCCCAGGAACTGTAACTAAGGTCTGCTCAGCATAGTAGCAGTATATAGCACAGGTGGGATCTGTAGGTGTAAAACAAAACACAAATGTGCCTGAGCGAGAGTCTGCAATAGAGAATGGCTAGCCGCCCTAATATACGGGTATCCTCGAATACGAATGGCCAGCTATTTTATATATATATATATATATATATATATATATATATATATATATATATATATATAGTTTATGCAAAACTAGGTAATCCGTATGGGTAGACCCAAGAGGGTTGATATTCGGAGAGCTCAATGTAAATTCAGAGCAAATATGTTTGAATAAAAAACAGACCACTTTAAGGGTCCATGTAATAAATTATTTGACCACAGCCCTTTTAAAGGGCTCTGGATTATCAGACTTTTACTTCCAAAGGTTGAAATGAAAATTTTTCATTTCAACCTTTGGAAGTAAAGTCTGATGATCCTCCTTGGGTCTACCCATACGGATTACCTAGTTTTGCATAAACGAAATATATATATATATATATATATATATATATATATATATATATATATATATATTTTTATTTGAATAAAAACAGACCACTTTAAGGTTCTATGTAATAAATTATTTCACCACAGCCCTTTTAAAGGGCTCTGGATCATCAGACTTTACTTCCAAAAGAACCCTTTAAAAGGGCTGTGGTGAAATAATTTATTACATGGAACCTTAAAGTGGTCTGTTTTTTATTCAAACATATATATATATATATATATATATATATATATATATATATATATATATATATATATATATTTTACTGATGAATACTGGATAGAATATGGATAAAGAATGTGGGTTTTGAGCAAGCTTTAAAAGAAAACAGGAACTAAAAGTAACATTTATAATCAGAAATAGGCAATTGCATTCCGAAGTCACATACTAATATCGATTTCTTTCCTTTCGGAAATTTAGAAAATTATTAAGAGATAGCATGTAAATAAAATCAGTCAATTATGTGCCATGCGTCATACTCGCTTATGCTACCATGTGTCTTTCGATATATAACTGACGAAGTAGATTTTCTCCCGCAGTGTGTTGCCATTTCATTCGGTGGTAAACAAGTTGCCATCTAATAGAGAACCCGATCTGTCCTGCAATTTACCCATAGCTGAAGGGAGAAGAAGAGGATTCATGACTTTCTTAAGGGTGTTAGCAAGTAACGGATTCGACTGGAATCGAACTCAGCTCTCCGATTTCTCAACCTGACCTGCTATCCATTGCTACATCGTAAATAAAATAAATAGGGATAACTCACTAAATAACTAGTGGTAACTGAATAATGGATTCAAGCATTGTTCCATAAATTTAGTGACATATTAATTGTGAGTTCACTCTATGGTTGCTTTCTCTTGGAATCAATGGAAATGAGGAGAGCAATACCGTAACAGTTCTGAAATAAGTGCTAGATGACATGGATAGAGATATTGCCCAAAAGATGGATACTGAGAATACTATGGACAGAACATAAGAATCATAAGGATATCAAAAGAAGAATAGAAGTTACAAAGAGAATGATTTTAACTTTCAAATACAACTCGAATTTCTGGATGATTATGAAAAAGTGCTTTGAGAACTTAACATTCATCAGTGGCAAGAAAAATATTTACCCTGTAGATAATATAAAGTGTTCATTATGGAATTCACTGTAGATTAACCAGATCGACATACACCTGCTAAATGCTGGGGGGCACAATGGTCGAAGCGATGTGATAATAGGTGATAATAGCAGCATAGATGGGGAAATTAACCCAGTTGTAAATAGGAAAACATCGTTATTTAATGCAGCCTATTCTATACATCAATTTCCTTATGTCCAGTAATGGCTGCTGAACTTCTGCATCGTGTTTTTCCTTCTATATGACAGTGAATAAGAGAACATTTCCTAACAAATGAATATGAGACTTGAAGCGACAGCCATATTGCCTAACATTTGGCATACAGAAAATACCATATTTACATTTTCCGGACTATTGTCCTCATCTTTGTCGCCATATTTATCACAAAGTTCCGGTCGTTGTACGTTCCGGCTGTTGTACGTTCCGGCCATCTTCAAGTGGTTGGAATGTCGAACTGAGCCCTTTATTTCGCTCACTGATGTAGATTGTTCTAGTCTCACGTGACAAGTCTAATGGATGTCAGTTATCAGTTATCTCCTGTTAATTCCCCTCTCCAAGTTCTCCACCGCATTAACCAGGTATTGAACTCGCATCCTTTGGGTCCTGTCACTCGATCTAACTAACGCCTTTATTCACTTATCCATGTGTCCTTCAGGAATAATGTAAATAGTGTACATAATACCTCATCTCAGAAATATCGACAGATACAGAAAATACCATGGTCACCATGAGAATTTTATTAAGAAAAATACTAGTTGTAAGTGAGTGATATTAACAGAGACAACAAAAATTCCTTTACCATTATGAAGAAAGATTACTTTGATTAACCACGTCTGGAAAGAACGTGTATATAAAATAATTCTTTAAGATTTCATCACAGGTCAGCAATTTTATGTATGCAAAAATAAAGGACAGGAGTATGCTGAAGGTCACCTATTATCAGTCCTTCGAGGATACCAGAGATGAAATACTTCTTTCAAAGATTAAATTCCATGGATCTAAATATGGGAAACAATTTTCTAACATAATCTTCTCTAAATGACTTGTGATGTAATGAGATTGTTACGGATCTTCCATCACACATCATTGTTTTTTGGGGTTTTTAATTATTGCTAACTGGCGCTCCCACACTGAATGCGTCTCACTCACTCACCTTGAAACCCCGCTCACCGAATTCAATCCTATTTTAATTCACGGCCTACCAGCAGAAAAGCTAACACATTTTTTATTGTGATAGAGAATCAAGTATCAGTCTGCTAGAATGGTAAGATTTCGAGGTGAGTAATTTTATCCGATTTTTTTTCACAGTGTTTTTCGCCATTTTTTTTAATGTCGTTCGATTTGTTTATGTTTAATATTTAAAGCAATATCTCAGTTTTTTGCGATTGGGCTTTCAGTGTTTTTTAGGAGAAAATCTGTCTCTTTTATGACGTTTTATAAAGTGTTGTTGAATTCTTTCTTTGATTAAAATGTTAACAGAGATCAAACAATTTTTTTCTAAGACAAAACTCTCTGATTCAAAACATTGGAAACGATTTTATATCAAAATTTTCCCCAATCATACTTCATACGAACGGCACATTATCGTACAATACAATTAACTTTCACACATGTTTCGTCGTTTTTTCTCAATATGCTTGAAGGTACCGATCTGCAAAAAAAGAAATAAATATTTTGTTTGTTGTAAGATTATTTTTCATACTTTTGAATATTTGCATATTTTTTTGTTTAAAATATATATTTATGTATATAAAAAATAAGTAAAAGATTAAGTTCTTCTTTCTTGAGTAAATAGTTTTGTTTTCATTTGTCAGAAGAACATATTATTTTACTGCGTCATCATATTTGAAGTTATTTTCTCTAGACATTTCTAAATATTGAAAAGAAATTTTATTTTATTAATCATTCTACGTACGATGACACAACGTTTTCTTACAATAAAATTAATTTTATCAACACTTTTTTTGTCGCATCTAATCGTCACGTATTAGGAAAACAAAAACCAACACGAACATTTATGCACCAATAATCATACCTTGCTTCTATGTGTTCTAAAATCTTAGACAAATAAAAATGTTCTAAAAGTTTTAAGATTCTACAAAATGATAGCATGAATGTAAAAAATTGGAATCACAACCATATTTGTGTCTGATACAATAACTTTTTTTGATCGCAATAATGCTTAAAAAATCTGTTATAACACGTTGACTTCCAGAGTTCAAATGCGAAATCTGACAAGAAACAAGTTCATGGTGACAAACGCAGGATATAAACAAATTGTATGCCTTCATTTATAGCTGCAACTAGTCTTATCAGCATCTTCACACTAAATGTATCATTAGGAACAATCTCCTTTTGACGCCTGTAGATGAAAATGTATCAGAAAATGCAATGCACAGAATAAAAATGTTCTAAACCACAGGTTTAAATGTGTTCAACATTATTAACCAATGTGAAATCTTTAAAATAATGTTTATATATAAAACCATGAGTATCTGTCTATATTTTTTGAGATGAGCCATTATTTACATTATTCGTAAAATTTATTACAACGTTTCGGCCGTTGTAATCAAACAAACACTTTTATTTCGCTCATGCGGTAGGCTTTCTAGTTCCACGTGCCATGTTTGATGGATGTCAGTTATCATTTATCTCCTGTTTATTTCCCTCTGAATGTTCTCCACTGCCTTAACCGGGTACGATTCTGTCATCTAACCAACAAAACGTTGATATGGCGACAAAGATGAGGAAAATACGAAAATGAAAATAAAACAATGAGATACAAATTTTATATCAAAAACACGTTGGAAAAGGTTTTCGCGTTGACGTGTTTCGTGGTTTATGACATCATCAGACTAAATTTCTTATCTGTCAAACGAGGGGTTGATGAATTCGCAGTTGGGCACCCTCTTAGAACATTTTACCATTCCCGTCTATTATCATGGTATGGAATATCTAATATCAAAAATCATTGAAACAAAAAGTCTAAAACAATTTGAAGTTATATATATATATATATATATATATATATATATGAAATATGGATATAAATCCGACAGTATGAAAGAAAAATGAAGATGGTCTTAATATGCATTATTAATGTTAAAATAAAGTCGACGTCGGACGTTTCGGTCTATTTAAGACCATCTTCATGGACATTTTCATTTAAACATAATTAACATTATAACTTTCAGTTATCTGTCTGAATTAGTTGGGCTCTTATGTCCATTTAAATTGTTATAAGTTATAATGTTAATTATGTTTAAATAAAATGTCCATTAATGGTCTTTTTTGCATATTCAGAATTTTGCGTTTTTTTTGTTTTTCTGTATTTTTCTTTCATATATATATATATAATATTTAATTTTTTTTTAAATTTCACCTTCTGTCGTCCGTGCGCATGTGTACTCCTAGCAATATGACACATTTAGTCTGAAGTCAAAGCACGAAACACGTCACACGGATACTTTGTCATAAGATCTTCCCTGTATAAATCATATAAAAAATGATATAAAATTATATAAAAATATATAAAAGCGCACCAACCTTAGGAATTTCAAAATGAAATGTTACAATACTTTTCTCTGGTCCCATATTCCCGATTTATCAAACGTCACAAAGATCTACAAAATAATCAAAGTGTGGTTTTGTTCGTTTATTTATAAATTGTCTTCATCAATGAATTTTAGAAATAATTGTGACACCACTTTATTCTTAATAGGAATGGTAACGGTTGTATTAGCCGTTTCCCTTAAAGTAAATATTTGGCATTCCTTAACCGAGCAGCCGTTACGGATTTCGGTTAAATTTCATAAAAACTTTCTCTTAAAACAGTCCCATGTGTTATCGCTCTTTCCATTATTGATGAGGTATTTCCTTCCTAACCTTTTATTTTAAGTAAGGTGAAATATCAGTATCTTTATTATGTCATAAATTTAATGTAAGAAATTTTACTGGGAACAAAATCACCCGCATTTCGTTAGAAACTGCATTGAGCAAGTAGACAAAAAAGAAAGGACCGTAAAACACTGATATATCTTCTCACCGGATTTATTTAACCATCACAGCGAGAATTAACTAAGAAGATTAGAGGTCCTGTCGGGATTTACTACTGTTGAACACAATTTCAACAACATAAGATATGCGTATGACACCATATTGATGGCCGACACAGAAAGAAAATGGTGGCTATTTCTAGACAAGGAAATAAATGAAAGCGAATGCTAACGGCGGTTCCCATACAATCACCAATAAGCAACATAGAGTCTGGTCAGTACGTACATGGGTGACCGCTTGGGAATACTAGGCCCTGTTATCTTGGATGTGCGGGTGGTGTACTGATTCAAAATTGTTAATGTGAGAGCCGATTTGTGTTCGTTATATTCGCTTACCTTTAGGAAAGATATGAATCAACCTCATCTCATCCCAGCTACGGATTAATTAGTAAAAATTGTATCACGAAATCCTTTATATCTCCCACCAAACTTATTAAAATCATTTTTGCTTAGAAAGAAAACCGACCTTCGCTACAGTAAATATTGAACATGGATTCTCACATTGTCTATAAAAGTAGACGTAAGCGGGACACAATTACTCACAAAATATTCGCAAAGATTTTCGAACTAACTTCGATATTCGCTGGTATTGTGATAAAGGGTGTTCCAATAACTTGGACCGATTTTAAATGTGAATTAAATTTAAGCGTCTAATGATATTTTTTTTCTTTTATATTTAACAACTTAACTTTGGCAATTTCAACCAGGGAAAGATTAACAAAAAAAAACAAAAAAAAACGTGTTAAAGTTTCAAGGGTGCAAATGGAAAAACATCTTCGTAAATTCAAACAATTTGGTTCGGTGGTAGATGTGAACACACCGTTGCTTGCTCGTTTACGCCGTTCAGCTAAAAACATTACTGCACTGCACGAGAATGTAGCCAAAAATCCAGACACCTCTATTCGTCATCTCGCTTAGCAATTGAATCTCTCCACAACAACGTCGGTTGGTTAATTATGTTGACCAAAAAATCGCAAAGTGCGCGAAATGTATTTCTGTTTGAACGTCCATTTTCGCAAGAGGCTTCGATACCTTTAACACGCTGTTTGATTGTTAATCTTTCCATGGTAGATATTACCAAAGACATAAGTTGTTAAATCTGAAAGAAAAACAAAAAATTAGACGTTTAAACTTAATTCACATTTAAAATCGGTACAAGTTATCGGAACACCCTTTATTAAACCAGTTATTTCACTTACCTTGCCTTCCGGTGTTTTCCTTTAGAATATTATTAACCCGAGCTACGAAATGCCACGAGAATTATAACAAAAATGGAAATATTTTCTGTCTTTACATACCCTTCAAAGGATTGATACGTCGTAGAAAAGAATCAATCAGCCAAGCGAAAGAAGAACAGAAGAATATATATATATATATATATATATATATATATATATATATATATATATATATATATATATAGAGAGAGAGAGAGAGAGAGAGAGAGATAGATAATATTAGTGGTAAATATACACATAAATACGATAGGTCTGATGAATTGGATCGTATTTACGATTCCAATGGAATAAATTATGACCATAAAATATTAGTGTTTAAGCCTTTTTTATATATATATATATATATATATATATATATATATATATATATATATATATATATATATATATATATATATACTAGCAAGATTGATAACCAAAAATGTCAGTTACAAATTGGAGATATCAATTAAAAGCAAGTACAGATATTTAACTATGTGGGAAGTGTGATAAAAGACGATGAATAATGTAACATTAAGCTCATTAGACTAACGAAAGATGCATTCCAGAAACTAAGCAAAATATAAGTAACGGCCCAATTTATATGGAAAAAAGATGACACTAATCACTTGTAATGTGAATGCTGGAAATTTACTCCCACAGGCAAAGACAACTTTAGTCAATAAATGCATGGTTCGATATAAGGATACTGGAAATAACATGAACGGTAAGCAGCGAGGAAGTTTTAAATAAATGGGAAAAAAAGAACACTTATGTTTTGTATCAGAAAGGTACAGTTGAAATTTTCTGGGACATATAACGAGGAAAGTAGCTTTCGCGAATGTGACACTCACAAAATATTTAAATCAAGATTAGCTGATGTGAACAACGGTTAATGTAGCTGAACTTATATAAATGGCTGGCATGATAAATAGATAAGGTTGTTAGTATTGTGTCATACATATTTAGTGCTACAAAGAATAGGAAGCTTTGGAGACATGAAGATAAAATACACATAAAAAAGAAGGTCTCACTGGAATAATATTTTCCAGCAGTCATCTTCTTACAGTCGTACTTCAAGACAGACATGTGTCATTGGTAGTAACATTACAGAAATGCAAGTAAGCATTTGTAGGTACTCGAACACAATATTCTGCTTTCTGGCTTCTACGGAATATTCAATGACTTCTACATGCAACATTTAAAATGGAATTGCATTGGATGAATTAATCAGGTAATAATTATGCATTGTGTAGGACGGTTGCAACACGTCTCGTAAACCTGCATTTGAAGCTGTTAATAGGACCCTCTAAGACATGAGCGGCAACAAATTTGTTATGCGTGGTGTGGTTGTTATAATAGCAGGGGACTTTCTATAGACACCACACATTTTACATCACCGAATCCCATTCAATGAAGTGAAAGCATGCATCAAGTATTCCTAAATATGGACTCATTTACAGAAACGGCAGCTGTTAACAAAGCGTCTATAAACAAGATCTGAAGCCAGGTCGTGTCTTCTAAAACTTTATTTTGGGTGCAGTATCACACTTCAAATGATATTCAGTCCATCGCTGAGATAACCAAGGAAAGCTGGCCGACGAACAAGAATAAAATAGCCTATGATATTCCATATATTCGCTAAGTAGTTCAACACTTTTAGCATATCATCAGAATGATCTTGGATTACAGACACATCGCGTTGAAACACAGTTTCTGCATGATGGGCTTTGTCAGTAGCGAGATGGGCGACCGCTTGCGAATATCCGGGTGATTAAGCTTGGCTGTGCGGCTGGTGCATACGATAATGACTCAGAATTTTTAATTGGAGAGCAGAGTTCCTATTCCCTATAGGTTCGTTTTATTCAATTACGTGTAAAATCCATTAGCAATCGTATGGATCGACGTATTCTCCACCAAGCTATGGATTAATTAGTAAGACCTATATCACTAAGTCATTATCTAAAAAATATCATACAATATAAATATAATTTCTAGCTCAACTTCCAAAGATTTGATAAGCCGTAGAAAAGAGATCAAGCAAAAAACAGAAGGAACTCCTATTTGCAAATAATGATTTATCGATTGTTTTAATTATTCTTAGGGGTAGATAAAAATATTTTAAAAAGGTTAGTTAAAATCTTATATTGAAAACATTAAAGATACAGGGTGGCTCAGTTTAAATTTTAATGTATTTCGACGTTTAACTTAACCGTTCCAATTTATTATCCCTTTTGTTTTTATATCTACTTTTAGCGCTGTTAATTTTAATTATCCAAAAATATCATAGAAATAATTTTGTTAGGAGAACAATGTATATGTGTAAACTGATTCCATTGATAAAATTCTTATTCATCGGATTATTGAGGGGGTTTTGTTCATCATTCTAATATTAGATTTCCCATTGTTACTTTGATATATACAACTGTATTTTTTAAATTTCGTTTCCATCCCAAGCAAGGCGATAAAGCCAATAAAAAGCAAGGTGTTACTGAAAACGAAAAAATCTGAGAAAAAAAAAACAATTATTCAGAAGAGAGGACAATAAAGAACAGGATTCAAGGAGTCAAAACATGATAATTGATTTCCATTTGAATTTTTGAACAAAACAAGACAGCAAGAAAAGGTAAGAGAAGATAAATCTAGCAATTTCAACATTAAAAGGGAGAAAGCTAGCTGCCAATCAAATACTTCACATATATTTTCTATAGTTGGCCAGCCAACAGGAAAGATGACCAGAAAAATTACCATGGAAGTATTTATAGAAAAATCAAAAGGAATCTAAGTTAGGACGACTGAAGCCGAGGTACCAGACGAGGATCGATAGGATTTCAAGTTCTTTGAATTTCTTTCAAAAATCTGTAGATAGATAACAGAATCACAAGGCCAGTTGTGACATTCGAGGCATTGATGGATTTTAGGCTTATGAATGTACAAGATATTTTCTGGTGAGAAGTATTGTCTAGAATAACAGAGTGACCCAAATTTCCTAGCAGCTAATCTAACAGTTGACTGGATATAATTATCAACTTCATGTCAGTGGAAAACTTTAAACTGAGAAGTGGTAATGAATTTGTCTTCTGGAGGTTAGTATCAGTCATGCTAACGATAGGCAGATACGTTTATTTTGGGAGGCGATGAATCTCTCTCTCTCTCTCTCTCTCTCTCCCTCCCTCTCTCTCTATCTATCTATCTATCTCTCTCCCTCTCTTTCTCTCTCTGTATGTGTGTGTATGCGCCCACGTGCGTGTGCGTGCGGCTGCGCGAACACTCGCATGCGTGGATGAGATATAGTTCCAGTTGGATTCCTTATATTATCTTGGTAAACTTATAAATCCACTTCTTTTCCTCTCCAGCTATATATTAATTAATAGAACTTGCATCAGTATATCATATTTATCTTCCAAGAATTCTTTTAATCTCAAATTATTTTCTGGCTTTGAATAACCTGCAAAAGGTTAATAAGCCGTGAAAAAAACAAATTAATCAATCAAAATAATTATGAAGTAAAGTTTTTTTTTTTTTAATAATCCTACATATTTTGTTGTTATAATTAATGAATGAACGTTTGTAAGATGCAGACTTATTTTTTTTAAAACAATATAAATTATGTCTACATGACTAGAAAAGATTTTTCAATTGCCCAGGCCGGTAGTAGATTTTTTTTAAATACACCGATGCCTATTTAAATATGTTTTACCGGTCAATATAAAGTCTATAGTGATAGATAGATAGATAGATAGATAGATAGATAGATAGATAGATAGATAGATAGATAATCTCCTCAAAGATTAAGAGATAACTGAAGGCAAGAGGAAGATGATTCTCTAGAAGGATGCTAGTAATAACAATAATAACAAGAACAGAGCAGTTTAGCAACAAATATCTTAATGAAAATGGAAACAAAAAAGTATCTTCGAAACATAATGAGGAAAAAGGATTTGATTTGTTTCCTTGCGGAACATATCAAAGGCAAAAAAGGGCAGTGGAGAGGCAGCAGGTCACCTAACTGACCAGACTGTGTGGATTGATGGCAGAACGGAGGTTAGGGGTCTTGGCAAAACGAAAAAAATTGCGAAGCGTTACAAGAGATTGTAGGCTTTAGAGAGCCATGGTCGCCCACGTCATGATGGGATACAGCAGATTGATTGTTAGCATGTAGACAAATCTGGCAAAATATTATTATCTCGCTCGTCCTTTGCAGGGGATCTATGTAGCTGGCCTTGCGTCGAATTTGGCTTAGTACCATTTAATTAGGATGAAGAGAGACGTGATGAAATCACAAGGTGTGTGGTTATACAAGTTTAGACATATTTTAATCCAGACAGTGGAGATAACGAGACGAAGGTTGTAAAATCTGTAAACATCGCGTTTCACCGAAAGCCTCTACCTATTTCAGATAGAGTACATTACATTTATTCACACATACACACACACACATATATATATATATATTTTAAATCAATCTAATGAAAGCAGAGAGTGTTATATATATATATATATATATATATATATATATATATATATATATATATATATATATTATAAATAATTATATTTAAATAAATAAATAATTTTATTTATGTTCTACTTGTGTATCGAGCACTATGTTTTTAAAATAATAACTAAAATACTAAAGAAATTTGGATTATTTACCCTATGAGTTCTTTCCTATTTTCTATATATTTTCACATATATATACATATATACACATACGTATATAAATAGGTTTCTATTGCCACACTTGGACAAAATAGTTTTAAGGACAAGGATCATAATTTTATTGTTAAAATAGTCATAAAAGTATCACGGTGTCACGGTTATCAGTTAGGGTTGAACATTGGCAATGGCTGATGTAACAGGAACTAAAGGATTTCTTTCAGATAATCTTTGAATCGCTCTTTTGGTGTCTCTCTGCCGCAATCGTCAATGAAGAACTCGCCGTATATATATATATATATATATATATATATATATATATATATTAAGAGAGAAGAGAAAAGACGCAAACGTTTTTGCTTATAATGTGTCGGGGGTAAATATATATTATACTTTATTTTCCACATTTTTGCTACACGAGTTTGCGGTCTTGCGACCTTCGTCAAGCAAAGAGTGGGTATTTCCACATTATTTTAAGGAATTAATTTTTTTCATATTTTCCGATATATATTTAAAAAACTACACGTCATACCCATAAACGTTTTGCAGTTTCTCTCTTCTCTTTAAAATATACACTTTTCTCTCGTTGGAACAACTATAACCACTCTCTTTATATATATATATATATATATATATATATATATATATATGTGTGTGTGTGTGTGTGTGTGTGTGTGTGTGTGTGTGTGTGTGTTTGTGTGTGTGTGTGTTTTGTGCATCAATTTCTATAAATGTTTGCGTTCAGGCATACGTGTGCACACAGATGACAGGAATGAATAACCATCTAATTTGAAGTTCATCTAATCGAAGGTCATCAAAAAATTCCTCTTCTTTCTTGCAATGCCCGGGTTAATTCCACACTATTCTTTTCTCACCTCCGAAATGTTTATTTATGATTCGCGCCATTTTCTAATCCACCTTCATTTTTTTTTTTACCCAATCGATCAGCAAACATCAATTATCGTTTTCATCTTCAAATGTTTGAAGTTTTTTTTTTCCATTCTTTCCTTTGCACTGCTTTTTGATCTTTTTTTGCTCCAACTTGACTTAAAATCAATAATTACATTGTAATCGGAAACTCGTCTCGCCCAGTGTTTGTATTTATTTTGTTATTTCTGTGATTCGATTTCCACATTCATATTGATTGATTATTCGGGAAATCTATTTGCTAGCATTGATTTGTTATTTTATTTTATATTTTGGGGGTATTTTCCTTTGTGAAACTTTTTTGGAGATACTTTCAATGGGAACGTAGGAGTGGCTCTAATGGTTGTCATAATTATCAATAACTTGTTTGCTTTTGGTTTTTTTTTTTAATATTTCAAAACTATTTTCTACGTGTTCGTCCGCGTATAATATGTTTTTGTTTTTCATTTTATTATTTCTGTCTTAAATATCACAATCAAAATATTGGTTTGGTTGCAGACAAATAAAGCACTTGTTCGGTAGACATTCTCAAAACGAAAAACGAGGTCTATCAGTCAAATTTTGATCATTTAGAAATTAAAGAACGAATTGCAGATATTTCTACAAATCCCACATTCTTAATATTTGTCTTCTCTCGCCAATATTTTTAAAATAACTCTCTTTGTGCGGTTGGATTAACGGATGTCGACTGCAAATATGCAATCGCCGAACAATCTGGCCTTTGAAAAATGCATGTATACGTCTCTTCTCATTCTAGAAATGGATGGAACAGGATGCTAAGCTAGGCCTTCTAACTTTGAGCCAAAAGGAGTAAATTTCTATATTCAAATCGTATAGAAAACAACGGGAAACCACTCCTCTATTTTTCCCCGAGCATATAAAACAATTCACAGATTAAAAATAGAAATAGGAAACTGTGGAGGGTCATGATTGTTAACGTTGTGAAGGGACATGACATATGAATTTTAATTTGCTGCTTATGAAGAGACCCTATTGAAATGTAGTTTCTGCTTTAATTACTCTGATAATAAATCACAAGATTTTTTTTTTTTTTACTTAGTCGACGCATTAATTGGACCGTTGTAAATTTTCCTTGGTTTATGTCAATGTATTTAGACGAAAACTTACGGAAAATTATAGTTTATTTGCCTCCGGTCTTAATTAATATCCCTGCTTCCTACGAAATATGAGTTCCATCTCGTATAATCTCTCCGTCTCTGCAGCGCTCTTATATATCTGTCTGTCATCTGGTTGCTTCACGGGTGCACATCTTAAAATCTGTCGCATAGAGAACATGTTTGCATGTGCGGGATGGTCACTTGCATAGTGTGAGATACCCGGTTGTGATCAGGCAACATTCCAATTCAACTCACTGACAAACCAGTTTCCAAAGTTTATTTTGGTATCTCTTCAGGTGATTCCAGTACATATTGGGGTCACTACAGATCAATTCTTCTAAGGACAAAGATTTGTGATTGATATTAAAATAAAGGGAATTTTTTATCGTGTTACATTAAGATAATAAAAAAAACACTAGGATGTAAGGACTTCCTGAAAATAAAAGTAACAGAAAGGATAATAAAAGAACAGTTGTTTGGTTGATTTTGTTTAGCGGCATATCAACATCTCTATGTTCTATTTAATACCAAAATTTAAATATTTTGTATGTAATTTTATGCTTTCAAAAAACTTCTACCACTAGAACATCGTTCTGCTATTCCGGGATTTCATTCGCGACGTCCCCTGAGACGTTGTCTTCTCGCACCCTGTTCAAGAATGTGCTTCCAAGGTCACCTCCTGAGTTAAAGCTGGAAGCGAAGCTTTCATCCCCTCAAGGAAATATATGGTCAAATCACGTTCCTCCCCGCTGATTCTCCGCTGCTTGCTCAGCTGCCATTGCCCATAGGAATCACTTTTTCCACCTTTAACGTAGCGATATGTCTGATTGCAATAGACGTCTCTTTGTCTCTGCCCGTAACGAGTGTAAGCGTGTCCTCAATGAAGCAAAGTCTCTATATGCTGCTCGAAGGAAAGAACGTATTGCATTTCGCAAATTAGGCTCCAAGGATTATTGGCGTCTCTGCAAGAGCGTACTTAATAATAGAAAACCTTCTTTTGTTCGACCAATTTGAGTTTTTGACCTCTTCTGCCGACAAGGCTGAATGCTTTACTCGGAAATTCTCATTCAATTCAACGCTCGGCTCTTCTGGTATACCCTTTCGAACGGAGGCTCACTTGAGCGACTTGCACATAACCCCGTCATTGGTTCTGTGCAGCATCTCTAAATTAGACCCCCACAAGGCTAGTGGCGGAGATGGGATACCAGCCATTGTTCTGAAGAAATGTGTGCCTGAACTGGCCCCTGCCCTCTCCAAATTATATAACTACTGCCTCAATGAATCTTGTTTTCCACCCTGTTGGAAGTCTTCATCCGTTGTTCCTCTTTTTAAGAACTCCGGAGACCCTTCTGACCCTTCTAATTACCGTTCTATCTGTCTCCTACCACCCTTCCGTAAAGTCTTTGAAGCTTTAATCAACGCCGAAGTGGTTATGCACCTTACATCCCATAATCTGCTCTCCGACATGATTTCCGCGTTGTCTGTTCTACAGCTGATGTGCTTGCGTCCATAACTGAAATTGTTTACCAAGCACTTCATAATAACGGAGAAGCTCGTACCGTGATTCGTGATATCACGAAAGCGTTTGATAGGGTTTGGCATGCGGCCTTCTTCGCAAGATTCAGGGTTATGGAATTACAGGTCGATTGTTCGACTTAATACAATCATTCCTGTCAAACCGTACATTGAAGGTCGTTCTCAACGGATTCTTCTCCAGCTCCTATCCCACGAACGCAGGTGTTCCCCAAGGCTCTATCATAGGCCCTCCTCTGTTCCTTATCTTCATTAACGATTTTCCTGATGTCATAGATTCACAAGTAGGCACCTATGCGGACCACACTAGTATTTACTCCTGCCTCAAAAACAAATCTAGTGTTGCCGAAAAAACTAACCAGACCGTTTGTCTTGAAAAGGACCTCCAATCGGTTGTGGACCGGGGCAGGTATTGGCTGGTTAACTTTAATGCCTCAAAAACAAAACCGCCCCCAATTAGAATGTCTGACGCTCAACTCCACGAGAGCACCTCTTTGCGACTGCTCGGTCTCACATTGTCCGCTGACCTGAGATGGAACGAATACATTGAGTTAATAGCTTCGTCCACCACAAGGAAAGTTGGCTCCCTGTTCCGCGCCAAGAAATTTTTCTCACCCGAGTCGATCCTTCAAATCTACAAATCAACCATTCGCCCTTTCATAGAGTATTGCTCCCATATATGTTCTAGAGCCCCTTCTAATTGTTTCAAGGTCCTTGATAAAATCCAAAGACGGATATGCAATGTAATTGGCCCTGATCTAGCATCTCGTCTGTAGCCCCTCTCTCACAGTCGTGCCGTTGCCTCCCTCTGTCTCTTTTACAAATACTGTCACGGTAACTGATCGGTTGAGCTGCTATCGCTGGTTCACAGAATTCGTGAAATTAAGCGCTCAACTAGGCTGGCATCTCGCTCTCACCATTTCGAAAATGTTAAATGTAGCCGTCCCTTCTACCCCAATAGTTTCATGTCTCGCACTTCTCGCCTGTGGAACTCCCTCCTCATTTCTTGTTTTCCTGATAGCTATAATCTCCAACTATTCAAATATAACGTCAATCGACGTCTCCAGATACCCTATCCCTTAACCGTCTCTTCCTCCTTTCCTCTATCACTCATATTTGTTCTCGCTCCAACTCTGAAACCCTTTGCGTGCTAGTGGCTTCCCGCCTTGCTTGGGTTTGAATGCTTAAAAAAAGAAGATATTTTGAACATAATTTCATACATTCAGGGTGAAGGTATGTTTTTAGATATAGATTTTGTAGATCATAAAATATATTGTTGCTTATTTTCAAATGTATTTAATGGTAATTTCACTATGAAAATGTATTGTTTGTAATAATGTATAATGTAATTATATATAATGTAATATATATAATGTAATATATATAATGTAATATATATAATGTAATATACACACACATATATATATATATATATATATATATATATATATATATATATATATATATATATATATATAAAGAGATAGATAGATAGATAGATAGATAGATAGACAGACAGAAAAAAAAAAACAATAACTAGAACTTGCAAATCCTTACGTGATCTATGATCCCTATCTTTACAAGAAAATTTGCGTATTATAACGTTTCCTAACAATAAACATCTGTTAAACCAAAGAAATAAATTAATGGTGTTATGCCAACATTGTCTACCATTTACCTTAAAATACAATTTTAAAAAATTTCATAAATAAATATTACAGTTGTATAACCTTTATTTATTAGTATATAGTGTTTCAACCAACATTTATTTGATTTATTTAACTTTAATATTGCTATGTTTTACCGTCTATGCAGTATATTTAGCAAAGTATATGGATGTTTCCAGATTTTTAATTTTACCTATTGGCCGCTTTAAGCTTTTTGAGAATAATAAAAAAAATAATTTATTTTTTTAAAAATCTGTTTCTGATAACCTTATGTCTACTTCAACAAATCAGCAAATCTTACTTGTATACACGAATGATACGATTGTCACTGCAGTGTTTCCTAGTATCTTTGGATGACATGTCTAAGTGAAAGTTTTCTTGACATGTAAAATTAACCCATCCTTTGACCTTATATATTAACATAGATCCGACTTGTAATTGTTTAGTCTAGATGAACCCATAAGTATATTTTTAATTCTGATCTTATGCCCTAAATTTAACTTCCAAAAAGAGGTAAGGATCTGTTTTTAAATTTCCCTAATAAATCATTAATAATATATATATATATATATATATATATATATATATATATATATATATATATAAAAAAAAACTTAAACACTAATATTCCATGGTTATAATTTATTACATTGGATTCGTAATTACGATCCATTTCATCGGACCTACAAAGTATTACGATACAATTCATCAAACCAACAAAGGATTACGATACAATTCATCAAACCAACAAAGGATTACGATACAATTCATCAAACCTACAAAGGTATTTGTAGGTCTGATGAATTGGGTAGTAATTATGATTCCAATGTAATAAGTTATAACCATGGAATATTACAGTTTAAACCTTTTTATTATATTCTTACTCTGTCCTGGACATTGAGTTCTACCTGGTTTCTATCCTCTTGGATATTGTATATATATATATATATATATATATATATATATATATATATATATATATATATATATATATATATATATATATATATATATTTATATATATTATATTATATATATATATGTGTGTGTGTGTGTGTGTATTAATCACTAATATCAGTACATATATATATATATATATGTGTGTGTGTGTGTGTGTTTTGTTTTTTGCTTGAATTTCATCTAGTGTTTGTCATTTTATTATAAATCTGTATGGATGGTTTTTGTTTGGAGTATTCACTATTCGTCCATAACCGAGAACCTAATAGGTGCTACCATCACGTGACATGCTGGACCTTAAAACATCAGCAGCGAATATGTGGACTCGCTCTCCTCAAAACCTCTAATCTCCCGATTAGGGGCCTTGTTTCTGGAATTAGTTCAACGCCATAATCAGAACGAATAAAAGAACAGTATACATGTATTGAAAACATATTAGCATCAACAAAGTTTTGAAGAAAATGGAAAGAAAAAGAACACATACTTGGCATCATGAAGAGACAGATGATATTCAAAGATAGGGAAGAGGGCTTGAAGAATTTGATACTCACAGAACAGATTGAAAGCAAAATGAACAAAGGCCAACAACGCCTAACGTACCTAGCGAGTTTGAGGATGGCGAAACAAGGGTTAGGAGAGATAACAAAAACTCATAATTTATTAGGACAGGAAATTTCATTCTTGGCTTAATGTATCGCCGAAATCGCTCGGAATAAAGGAACATTCAGACTATTTTTATAAAATTTATCCTCTGAAAATAAAGAAAATTATTAGATCGCATGAGAAATTGTATAAAAATTAAATCAATGCACCGTATCTGTCTTATTCAATGAGATGCCATGCAAGGAGGATTTCTTCCTAAATACACACACACACACATCGTCAATGTCTTGAAGAAGAATTCAAGGATACTGAAGTCGACAATTGTTACTGCATTTACAAATCTAAAGACCGTACTTAATACGATTAGCATATAAGTTACGGTTACAATTAACAATTTCAGTGAAATAATGAAACCTACTTTCTACACTAGAACAGCCCTTAAATTCTTGAAGCTGAATTAACAAAGGAGAAAACACATCAGCAAAATTCCCATGAAGAATATGCATAGAAAAGGCACAAGGAATCTACGTTACGACAATGGGTATGTCACTGAAGCGAAGATAACATGCCAGGGATGATAACATTTCTGATTCTTCTTTAAATTTTGTCAAGAATGCATATATGTATTCCTGATCAATCAAAAATCGTAAATAATTTTATAGGCCACACTACAGCATATTTGACCCGAAGACTCACTCTACACCTTTCTGATTTAGCTCAATTAAATATCATTTAAATATTCACGGAGACCTACCAGATACTATTCGTAACATACTTGTTGACAACACAAATATAATAGCATCATCTACATGCAAAAAAGGCTCAAAATAATGGAAGCATTATTAATAAAAGCAAAAGAAACAACACTTAATAATATCAACTATGAACATGGACACAATATCTTGACTGTGTTTTGAAAACTGAAAACATTATATAAACATACATATATATATATATATATATATATATATATATATATATATATATATATATATATATATATATATATATATATTTATATATATAAAAGTACATTTAAAATATTTCATCCTTGAAAATGGCTTGATCTATAGCTGAAATGGCTCGGAATAAAAGAACATTCAGACAATTTTTTTATGTAATTTATCCTCTGAAAAGAAAAAAAATATTAGATCGCATGAGAAATTGTATAAAAATTAAATCAAAGCACCTTGTCCGTAGTATTCAATGAGATATCCATGAAAGAAGGATTTCTTCCTAAATACACACACACACACACACACACACACACACACACACACACACATATATATATATATATATATATATATATATATATATATATATATATTAGATGTAACGGACGAGATTTGGTAGCAATATTCAATTCACAGTCGAATGGTAGACTTTTCTTAAGCAATCCACTAAGATGCGAAGAGGCTACTGGGAGGGAAGGAGAATGAGAAATCATTAGAAAAAATTGGAAATCCAATTCTAAAGAAGAAACAAAGGATAAACCTTTACTCCTCTCCAGAAGACCGGGGAGCATACATAGCAGTTAATAGATCATCTGATATATCATGGCGCAAGACATATAGTACGGAATAATATATTCTAAAATTATTTAGAATCATTTAGAATATAACAAATAATTAGAAGAAAGTAAGATAAATGTAAGTTTACATTGAAATTGCCATGAAGCCGAGGATGTTGAATGGTTTAAGTTTCTAAGTGATAGTTCTGCCTTTATTAGACGAATTATTCGAATTAATATAATCGCTTATGTTGTCTAAATTTCCTTAATAACTTGTACGTTAAACAAACGCATATGATATTTATTGCTAAGTGTGTATTTGCTGGATGCCCACAATTCCAAAGTGTATTCATGCCTGTTTCTTCTTTTACAAAGCATTTGTGGTGAAGTGTACTTTCCCTCTGAGTCTGATATCAACACGGCGTCCAATGCTTATTTAAAATGTCTCTAAGTTTATTAAACAATTTAGATTTCCAATATCAATTATGTTGAGTTATCAGCTATGAATCTAGAACTATTAAATTCGCTAAATGGGTGTGATATTTGTTACATACAATGTCAGTCATATTCCCGTGTTATGAGTAATCATTCTTTGTAGTTTCAAGGTAAATGAATGACTTTGGTCCAGCGATTCCGATCGAAAAGTAACAGAGAATTAACAAAGCAAAAATGACTAGAGACATTTTTTTTAGAAATAAAGTGTTGCGTCAGTTTTACAACTGAGAAAATTTTCTATTTCTTGTAAATCAGTATTTGTCATTTTGGATTTTACGAGGCCGGCCAATGGTAACTAACACTGATACGAAATGCACAATGACCTCATAAAAATCATGGCACAAACGATTATACGTTAATAATATTAATATCACGTCAAGTAATATTTTATCAAATCATTACTGAAATGAAACTCACATACACAATTATCTGTAATCATGCATCACTTTCTCATTTCTGCATCTGATTTCGTATACGAACTCAATCTCTTTCATTAAAAACGTAACACAAAAAATATATCCCATGCCTTATCTGCGACGTTTACGTATCTTGTATATCAAAGTTTAACCAGACGATGATGACTACCAGTATTTTTATCTAACCTAATTACGAAATACTGTCATTTTTTTTTTGTTGTTTTTTACAAATGTTTAACATACAACACACAAGCGCAACCTACGGTAGATGGTCACTTAAAGTAGTGGTTGGGTGAGCAGAGTATAATTAAGAGTCGTTCATTATGGAGATATGTGGGAAAGATAACCCTAGACTTGAACAGCTTAAGATTGTAGTAGTTTGTTCTCCTGGGATTCTGTTCGACAAAGCAATATTTCTTGGGAAGAAGCTATCCCCCTGGAACTTAACTCTTTACTAAAAGAATACGAAGGGAATATGGGTGGTTCGTCATAATGTACGCGTCATGGAGGATTTTAGCAAGGAATGTTAGAGTTGGGCAGTATAGCTCGTTTGAATAATTCCATGGAAAATGCGGTAGAGTATCGAGTAAACTGAAATGTTTCCTATCTGAGAAATGGGTTTTAAGGTGTAAAACAATTCATTACCAACAAGGCTCCTTAGAGAATGGTAAGTGAAAATCTCGCGCCTAGGTATGGAAGCAATACTCTATTCACGGTTCGATCTGGTTCTTGCAAAGGTAGAGTATAGCAGGAGTCAGGTACTTACTGCAGCGCTAAAGGGAAACATCCATGTTTCCAGAATATTGTGCGACGGATCGTATATACGAGTTCCACTTGAGGTATAGGAAGAAATTAAGCCCCAACAGGCGTTCAAATCAAGGGTACACTTTGAAAGAATACTTATTCATTATGATTGAAAGAAATGCACGGTTTGTTCGGTAATAGTGGATGAGTTACAATTTTTTTTTTTTTTTTTGAAGTACAAGACAGTTTTTCCCTATTGTCTTTTTAAAGTTATGTCAAGTTCTGGCAATATAGTTTTTGGGGGAATGCCCCAATAAAAAATCATTTTAAATAGTGTATTTATATTCCGTTAGCCTTCCGTTTGTACTGCGAATCATTTGATCAGATTCCCTTTATATTTAGGAAGTGGGGAATCAAATGTTCACGATTTGTCAAGTAGCTTTTTGGATACTTCAATCAAATACGCAACAAGGTATTTCCTGTTTTAGTTAGAATATGTTTGTGAATTTCAAGAAGTTTCATTTCTTTAGGAAAAATAAAAGAAAACTATTTTTGCATATTTGAAAAGTTCCACAATGCAAATTACTTTTGTTCCTATTGATATTTTTTCGGATTTGGAAAATAACCCCTTTTTTTCATTTTTATTTACCTAAAAATATCCACAAAGCATACTCAAGAAAACAAACAACAATAAAATTAAGAATTAAGTATATATGGTACAGTGGAGTAATGGATAGCTGCTTGGATAGAGGAATCGCAGAGCCGAGTTCGAATTCCAGTCGAATTCATTTCATTCACTTACGTGCTAATACCCCTGGGAAAGGTATGAATCCTCTACTTCTCCCTCCAGCTATGGGTAAATAGCAGGATAGCCTTGGATGGCAACTGGTCTAGGAGAAGGACAACTCTGAATTCAAAACCTGTGGAGTGTCGATTTGGGGACCTTATGGCACGTAGTGCACCAGGTCTCTGAATTCGGCCCTTCAAAAAGTGTGGATGGTCCTGCACGAAACCTTCACCACTATAATCAAAACTCTTGTGCTGTTGTCGGGCTGTCGGTTTCCTGGGAGAGGATCTGTTGACCCTCATACGTCGAATTCGACGGGAAAGTCGACTATACGACTATATATATATATATATATATATATATATATATATATATATCCGATGTGATGAGCACGAAAGTATATATATATATATATATATATATATATATATATATATAATACAGGGTGTTTTAAAAAATACATATAACATGAAATGTAAATAACTGACTAACTACTTACACCCTTGTACATATTAATTGAAACAAACGCTTTAGTTTCTTTTCCTTCATCATATGGCCTGTTTTAGACCCACTGGGGTAACATGGTGTAAATGATTTCTATTTTTTCCACAGATTAGGCCATTTGCAATGCTGTGCAGTAATATGAATCTATTTTCGAGGTAAGATGAAATTTGTTTGGCCTTGAAAAATATTGCGTCATCCGCGATTGCCTCAGATTTTTATCATGTCCAGACACCATTGTCTCGACTTTCGATTAGTTGTCCTGTTGTCATTGAATATGATGGGCGTTACTCCAAAGAAGCGTACTAAAATTGTAACGCTACACGAACACACTTGCAAGCCTTACTAGTGAGCAAATCAAAATACTATACACAGGCCCGGAGATTCTCTTGATTTAAATGCAATCGAGCGTCTGTAGTCATTCTGCAAGGAACGCCTTCTTGCAATGGATATACAAAGTACTAACATGTGCACTGGTTTCCATTGGAAAAATACAAAAAAAGTAAATAATTAAGGAATTAATTCCAATTAATTTACACAAGTGAGTAGTCTAGGCAAATGAAATTATACAAACTTATTGTTGGGTAAAATAAGATCTATGAATCAAAATTTGAATGGGAAATTCAAGCGTATGTGGATTTCATGCAGGGTTTCACATGTTGTTAAGTCACTGTTATGCTCAACTCTGGGATGGGAATTTTCTTCGCCTCAAATGCAATCATCTTGTTGACTTTGCCATTCGCATCATCACTGAAAACAAAACAGTCTTCATATTCGTCTTCTTCAAGTCTCTCTTTCATATCGACATCTGTCCTTAAAAATTGCATCTTGACGGTTATCATTAGCAAGCGTTTCCTTGCGGCACACCAAACTGTCATTGGAGCAATTTGGGTTTCCAGACGTGCTCTTTTATGGACTTCGTGGAACTTCGCAAAAATGTTTCCAGACACCGCTCGACCCTTCTGCCAATATTGTTGCTCATTCAGATGCTTCTGCCCCGCGAAGAGAGCCTTCAGCCTTTTTCACGCAATTTTAAAATCTGCATTGCAGTTGATTAATTTTTAGTGAATACTCTCACAAATGCACGCTACGCAGTTTGTTCGTCTGAGTTACAAATATCGAATAAACATTGAATGAGATCTCTATACCTGTGTTGGTATACAAAAAGCGATTATCTCCCTTTGGTGGAGATAAGTCACTCGAGTCATTGACAACCGCTTAGTGAGGTCACTTCATACAGCGATGAGAGAGGATTATTCATTCAGTTTGTTTACATCAGCATAACCAAGTGGTTGCTTATTTTTTTTTTAGCCTGGTTTAAACCAGCCTTCTCTTGCAAATGCTACATTTTACAAATCCATTGTCCCTTTTTCCATTTAGGAATCTATTCCCCAGATACAGAAAGAAACTCCGGGTCGCAGTCCTCAATTTGGAAAAAACCCAAGACTTGCCGTTTTCTTTTCCTGGAATATGTCATCTCCTGACACTTAGTAGATAAGTCCGGCCCCTTTGAATCTGGAGTCCTAAACATGGCTTATTCAGAAGCAGAGTGGAATTTCTCTCTTATATGTATATTTCCTTTTGTTTCACTTTTCACTCTACTCGTTGTGTAGATATATGATATATTATTCACTGCGGGGGACATCTGTAAATATGTATATATAGAATTGTGTATGTCTTAGTTGTATAGAAGTCTCACTGAGGCAAAAGAATTTTACCATTGCTTTTCCTTTCAGCCATTACGTTATGTCCCTGAAATAAGGTGTTATAATATCATGGATATAATAATAGTCATAATAGGGGAAACGTAAGTTTAAGAATAAACTTTAGTACCTAGTTCTCTCCCGCTATACATGAAAATAAAAACAATATGAAACATTTGGAGGTGTTTCTTCACATGCTGTTAAAATTTGAAATCATTTGAACGAGAATTGGTCAAGTTATTAGACTACGAAATGATATCAATGTTTCTGAAACACACTGTATTTTAAATCTGTTGTTTGAAAACTCCCGGTACTAATTGTAACAAAACTGCACGATACCAAGGCACGATAAATTATGCTTAATCGCAAGGCTTGCGCAAAGAGCTAGCTAAGTCTGGCTCCATAACAAATGATCTACTAATTTCAATATTATTATAGAAAACACAAGCGTGTAAACTATCTGTATTCTTTCCTTTTTGTTCATACTTCATTTTGTTGACATTACGCCAGTTTTTCAAAGTTTTTACTCTATTTATGTTCACCTCATGCTGTTTATTAGGCGTGTACAGACGCACGTTTGTACTTCCCCGTTTTTCACAATACTTCCGCATGTGAAAAGGCGGAGAATAAATTTAACAGAATAACGTTTGTTTATTTATTTATTTATTTTTGGCATTTTCTCTTCTTTGACTTACACTATCTTATAATCTCTAGAAGCAAGAAGAAAAATGTAAATTATATTCTTTGGCTTTTTTTCATTCTTCACCGAATATAAAATATTATCTTTTGAGACTGTGACTTTACACTAGTGGAACTATAAATAATTTACATTAAATAAACAAAGAAAAGAGTATAGAACTGCTAAGGAATATCGCTGCTCTGACTTGGTTGTAAATGCTGGACAATCTCCACAGTTATGAAGAAGAAGCAACAGAAATGTGTTTCTACAGAAGAATGCTGAGAATATTATAAGTGGAAGTTGTAAGTAACGACGACATTTTATGAAAAATGAAAAAACAATGACCGCTTATACTTAGAATAAGTAGCAAAAATTGAAATTTCTAGAGCATATAATGAAGGCTTGGAGATTTCTGCACTCATAGGACATATTGAAGTGTTATATAGGAATAAAGTGGTGCTACCGGCACTAGAGTTTGAACACAGATCGCCAGTGAGAAAACACAGGCGTTCCCATTATTGAATTAAGTAGACCACGTGACCATAAAGGAAATGCATATATGGGAGGTAGCGATGTGTCTAATTGAACGCTTTTCCTAGTCTCCCCTCTGTACTATATGAATCTCTATTTCTAGTCTATCATCTATTACTATACGGACCGCTATTCTCTACTCTATTCGCTATACTATTTCACTATTTGGATCATTATACAGTGGTTACTTGTCGAGCGAGTATTATCGAATAAGTACTATTAGTGCGAGTGATATTCGAAGGTGCCTGACACCAGCATTGTTCAAAGACCTACTATAGTTGTATATGTGATTACAAAGTCTCTACTACAACGAGCATTGCCCAAAAGATAACGAGTATTCGTTAGCATCACAAAATTATCAAACGAATATTTGTTGACATCACAAAATCAAGGTAACTGGATATTTTTTTCTTCACGCCTATAATCAAATCACGCGGATCACTAGCCTTCTGACTGGCTACCACTTGTGAAAATCGGGTACTGTAAGAACCTCCTACAACCCGAAAAATATTTCGGATTTAAATAATCCACTAAGAGTTGACAAGCCATAAAATACAGTTACTCTTCTCTTTATTTATCTCATTTACATATGCGAATAGACACACTGATTTTTATTTATTTTGAAAATGACTCAGAGGTTCGAACCCCTACCAGAGAGGGTATTCTGGATTTAGTAAGTTTCTCGACTGCGTATACCGGTAGACGTAATTCACACTGTTTAAAATAAGTAAATAAAACGTGGTGTCTAATCAAATAGAAATTTACCGTTCAAAGCAATAAGTAAGATCGTTGATTTAAAAATCCATGTAGTCCTTAGAAATTACTTCGTTTACATTTCGAAATGAAAGCTAGCAGATTTGATTTTTTTTTTCCGGAGATCTGTACGAGTAAAAATAAAAATAAAAAGAGTAAATGAAAGTTGCTTTTCTATGACGCTTACCGTTGTCGTGTAATCTAATGTACACCGAATTAGACGCTCTGTTTTCTGTACTGATTTACTAATAATAGCTAAAATGTGGCCCAAGGCTGCAAGCATAGGTCACCCAACAAGGATCGAACTCCCTCCAGCGACAAAAATTTGCTAACGATTACAGCATGTCGAAGTGTCACTGTGGGTTCCCATATAAATGGCACGATGAATAATTTGTCGTCTAAATTACGCAAACATGAAAATAACACTGGCATATCATTTTAAGAGATAGATTTCCCAAAAGTACACAAAAATTAGCTTGAAATATTAAGAATAGATATATTCAATAAAATCGCCATTGGCTTTAACTACGACTTCGGAATTTCCTTCCTCTCTTCTGGGCGGTTTTCTTGGTTAAGTTGGTGAATGCTGCTATAATGCTTGCCATCAGTTCATCTTTGGTGTTACAAGGGGCTTTATTGGTCTCTCGCTCAACTGAGTCCCACATATAATAACTGTTATGGGGTTCACCCCTTTTTCATACAAGTGGACTTGTACTGCTGCCGGTGAATACCTAAAAAAGAGTGAGTAACAGAGATATACACTTGTACTGATACAAGAGAGTTAGAGTCTGGGGAATAAGGTGGCAAGATGTAAGGCGTGATGTGGAAACAGAAATTATCTGTAATCCATGACTGGGTTCTCCTGCTTGTTTTACATGGTGCGGAGTCCTGTTACCTGACATAGGTTCTTCCAGTAGACACCCTCTTGACGCAGGGCAACACTACATCCTCAAGGCACTTGATGTAAGACTCTGTGTTGAGCCTGAGGCCCTCACGAACAAATTCAGAACTTCTATTCTCATCAGAACGATCAGTGTGCGTTTTCCGAGTTGTTGTACCTTAGTAAACACCTATTAGACTCGTCCAACTCTTTCTGAATCCTCTGCACTGTCAGATTGACACCGAAAAAACTCTGAAATGTAAGTATTATTGGTTCTGGCGCAAATGACAAGCAGTACTGCATGCCGTTTCCACGTTTCTGGCGAGTTGACTTTTGTTTTCCTTCTCTCGGGGAAGGTGCCCAACCGACTCTACTATACTGTGCAGTCAAAGAAACAAAAACAAAGCACACGATCTAAATTAAAAATAGAAAATAGCGATAATTTATCTGTCGCCCTCTATCTCTGTATCTATCTCTCTCTCTCTCTCTCTCTCTCTATATATATATATATATATATATATATATATATATATGGATATATATATATGATAGATAGATAGATACACACACACACACACACACACACACACATATATATATATATATATATATATATATAATAAATAAATTATTATAATGGTACCTTAAAGTGGTCTGTTTTTTCTTTTAAATATATATATATATATATATATATATATATATATATATATATATATGGTGCCATGGGTAAATTGTACAAACCGTGTTACAATATAATTGTCCATCCCATAAAATTTTAATATCTAAAATCCACTGAAATAATTGAGTTTTTTTCCAGCTTTTCAGATAAGACGTTTAGCCATCTTCATACCATGTGGTGTTGTAGGAATCACTGATAAACCATTTAAATTCAGCGAGAAAGAGAACAGGTTAAAATCATTTTGTGTCAGCCCCACTGTCTTCTCCACAGAGCAATGGTGAGAGGAAAAAAACTGCAGTCCTTCAATAATGCTACCAATAGGCATACTCTGGATTACATCTTCAAATTCCATTCAGGAACTATCAAGAGAACGGAGAACAAGGAGGTCATAACAAAAAGAGGGTCATTATTTCATCTTACAGATAAAAAGATTAATTAGAAAAGATCCAAATCAATCCATAATACGTTTGGGACGTGAGAGAGGAGTTTCAGCAATGACAGTCCAAAGAGCAGTGAAAAAATTTTGAAAATGAAATCGAGCGGTAAACGTATTATTCAGGAAAGAAACTTAGTAGGGTAGAGAGGGCGAAGATCCTCTTCAAATGAGTTGGAAAATGATCCTGGAATAATATGCATATATTTCAATCCACCATGAGCTTGGATCCTTAGCTATGATTAATTAATGGTGTACATGTCATTTTCATTTATGATTGATTTCATCACACTTCTGCTGTTAAGCTTCTTTCGATAGCTGTGCTAGCACAAAGCCAGAAGACATTATGAGTGAGGGGTTGAGTGTCCTGGCCTTGATCAAATGGTCAATCACACTAGATAACAAGTTCTCTCCCAGAAACTGTAATTAAGGTCTGATCAGCATAGTTGCAGTATAAACCACTGTGGGTGTTGAGCAAACACGACTGTGCCTGAGCGAACGTCTGCAAGAGGGATTGGCTAACCACCCTTGTAGACGGGTATCCTCAAATAGGAGTGGCGATATATATATATATATATATATATATATATATATATATATATATATATATGCGTTTGTGTGGGTTGGACTGCGCAGGGGCGTGTGTGTGTGTGTGTGTGGTACTATAGCACGCGGTAAGGATATATTGGCGAGTTGAGTTGGAATTCCAATGGGAAAAACATGAATGAATTACTTCCCACATGTTAAATACTCGGACTAACTAGGCTCTTTACCCTTGATTTGCGGAGGGTAATGTCAAAACTGAACTCAAAATAAAAATCATAGTTTAGGTGCTTAGCACATTAAAGAAATGACGTTCAAATTTTTACATACAGGAACTTGCGGGCAATAAAGCCTCTCAGGTAGTCTCGTGCAGGACGAACAATATATTCGCATCATTTCTTGGAAGTTTATAGAATGTTTCCTAAACCAGTTTTGAACAACATAAGCTCAATGACGCAGGATGGTTGATTGGTTATTTTATCCAATATCAACCTCACTGGGTCATTTAATGCCAACAAAATTTTTTCATGGCGATATTTTGGCCAAAAAAAGGTGTGTATGTATACATATATATTAGAATCATTTTTCAATTACTCACATTTTTGAGTACAATCCAACGCCTTAAGAATGTATAACTGTTTGTATTACTGGTATTTTTTAAGTATTGCTAATAATATTTTTTTTACACAGGTTTGTGTGTTAATTATTTGCCCATAGGTGGGACCCTAGCAGCATATAGATATAGGTTTAGGCATTTCCATGGTACAGTGGCTCTACCAAAGATTACTCCCTTTACGCTACTATGACATGAATTTCCGGACATACATATATTTTCCGGACATATATATATATATATGTGTATACATACACACACACACACATACATATATATATATATATATATATATATATATATATATATATATATATATATATATATATATATGTATGAATGTATAGTGTCATTCGCAGACTGTACTGTTTCCGTGTATCACAGCTCCTCAGTGCTACTAGACGTCCAAAAGCCACAAGCCAGGATCGAAACACGACCGATTCTGGCTTGAGACTTTCGGACGTCTTGTCGCACTAAGGAGCTGTGATAAAGCGAAATAGTAGTGTCTGCAAATGGCATAATTAAGCTCTTGATGATATATTTCATTTGAGCACTTTTGATTCCACAAACAGCAGTCGCCTACGCTAAAACGCAAAGCTCTTCGATAAAATGAATACGAGCACACTGGCTGACTGGTATTTGCTTTCATTCATAAAAACAATACGCTAGAATTAGCACACTCACATACACACACACACACACACACATAATATATATATATATATATATATATATATATATATATATATATATATATAATTATTTTTTTAAAAATATGATTCCTTCGCTACATAAGAGTTCTCATGTTTCAAAAACAAGACCAAAAATCTCAATATAATTATTAAAATAAATTGAATTAAAGTATCAAGCCCTGTTTCATCCTCAAGCGAAAATTAAGGAATAACCAAAAATTTACGCATCTTTATAAGCATGTTCATTCGTAAAATTAATTACTATGGAAACTGTCGCATCGACCATTTTGATAAGTGGCTTAAAATTTAACAATTTGTTTCCACATATGAGTCACCTTCGGAAAGAGGTCAAGCCGAAGCAGGGTCGGGGTGTCCATTTCAAAGCGAATGTTGGCATTAATATACGCACATCGTCTGGTCAGTCACAGCGACAGATAGATGTTGGCACCATCGTACGTCGTTAAGAGTCTAAAGAATTTTTTTTTTTTCTAAAGGGCTGTTTCGTAAATAAACGCGTCGCACTGAACTACAATTTGTGATTTTAACGACTTCATAAATGTTTTTTTCTATCTTATGATTGGGTTAAGCTTTTAAACCTTTTATTAGACTATGAAATTTAATTTTTTTATGCTAATTATTTAATTCGAAAATTTGTTGATGTTGGCAAATCATGTCTATGGTTTAATAAATTTTAATAATTTAGAAACTTAACAATGTGTAGTTTTTCATGTAGGCATAAAGGGCATGAGTCATCCCAGGTTTTACAAAGTGCTTGTTCTATTTATTATTTTCCATTTTACTTTTGGTGTATTATACATTTTTTTTAAATGCCAATATATTTGGATGGAGATGTCTAATTTCTATTTCTAATATTATTAAAGGGGCTTTTGTGTTGTATCCATCTAATTTTAAATTCATTTTTCGTGGAACCAATCTATGTCCTTTCAGTGTTAGGACTCAATGGATGAGATAGTACAGATTTTGTGCGGCATTTATTTTCCAACGGACAGTCTTCAGGGTTTCTACAATCACATAATTTTTCATTATTGTTGTCTAATTATAGTTCAGGATTTTTATTAATACTGTTTTGGCATGCATGATTTTCCAGGATTTTATTATTATGTTATTTTTTGGGGGTTTCTAATGAGTCTTTCTAGATTTCCAGTGCAACTGTAACTTAATTTTAAGGTGTTTTCATTAAAGATCTTGTTAAGCCTGCTATTAGTAGAAAAGTGTTTTTCAATTAAAGCTAGGAACTTATGTCCTAGCTTAATACTAACTATTTGGTTGAACGGAGGGGTATACCAAATGCTTTTTCTTTTCCTGTTTTTTTTTTTCTTTTTTTTTTTTTTTACTGGTTACTATTGTTCCTATAACTGCTGTAAGCGATTTTGTATCCGCTCTTGAGTTTTTGGCTCTTGTTTTTGAAACATGGGAACTCTTATGTAGCGAACGAATCATATTTTTTTATAAAAAAAAAAACTATGTATGTACATCAAAGCCTAAAAGATTTTAAACTCTGTCAAAATTGAAAAGTGAAGACTGTGCAGCTCCAGCCCAGATATGACAACTATACTTCATTTTTGGTTTGATCTAACTCTTATAGAGATAAAGCATAATCTTCAGTAGATTTCTAGATGGAGTTAACCACCAGTCACTGAGTTGAATCATTGAATATGAAGCAATATTTAAAACCACCTCTGTGCATGCGCATGTCTCTGTGCGTGTATATCTGTGTTTCTAATTCTCTCCATCGCAGACGTTTTCCTCTGTGGATAAAGTCTTCGGAGTATGTCAATATTTATAATTCATACTTTTTCATTTCAACCAGCTTTTTCGCATGTTATTTTAAATATTTTTTTTTTTTTTGTTATTGTTTCCCATTTGTTGCAATCAATTTAACCTAGATTAAAAACTAAATGCTTTCAGTCAATGCGCATTTTCATGAGCCAATGCGTCATAAGAATGGTCAAATCTTGCTGGCAAAAAAGGTGAGTCACCGACTCTAGAAAGGTTATCAAACAATTCTACAGAAAGCAGTCTGTTCTGCATTTTAACCTATAGATGAGAGTTGGGGAAGAGATGGATTCATATATTTCTTTAAATCATTTACGTGTTAGTGAATAGAATTGGAACTTGATTCTCCAATTTCTTATTCGGTATCGGTATCCATTACACCACCCGCACATCCGACGATCATTAGTGGTCCCTAGTGGTCAAAAGATCACTTGGTACGTAAATCGAATATATGTTCTGTTTGAGGTTACTGCATTTTATGTCAAATTAATTCGAAATACCTAGAATATACGATGTTCATGTTCTTCCGTTTCTTTTGACAGATACAATATCTGGCCACTCGTATTCGAGAATACCCGCCTATCAGGGCGGCTAACTTATCCCTATTGCAGATGCTTGATCAGGCGTATTTTGTTGTTGTTCAACGCCCATAGACACCATCTGTGGCTTATACTGCAATTATGCTGAGCAGACCTTAGTTACAGTTCTTGGGAAAGTGCGTGTTATCTAGGGTGATCAACAATATGAACAAGGCCAGCACGGTCATCTTTCGACCACGATGACTTGTGACTTCTTCTGTTGATCCAATTTCACTTCCAAAGATAGGCCGGCCAACCTGTGGTATGGAATGGTTTTCAAGGCACTTCCCAAATTTGCCGCAAGCGGGAACCGCCTTCTTCAGACCCATAACATCAAGAAATCACCTTCCTGACAAATCGACTATCGTGAGATTCGAACAGAGACGGAAAGTTCTAAACATTCGGCCACGTGTCCCGTTTTTGACAGATATATACGTTCATATTAACTGATAGAAATACGATTATTATGCAATGTGAGCACAACAAATGCAATTTACTATTATCTTCACGTTAAAACTGCCAGTTTCGCAATGTAGATTTTTGCACTAATAATTTATACAGGTTGTAGTATTTTGCATTATTTACATTAGTCGGACTGTTAATTCTAATCACCTGAAGAATACCAGAGCGTACAGCGACTGAAACGTTGTGAAGAGGCCAATGTAGATGAGGATAACGGTCCGAAACATGATCATAATAATATTTCATCTCAGGGATAGATACAGGTTGCAGTAATTTAAAATAATGAATTCACTATTTTCTGTTTTACACGATTTACCTGTGGATTACTGCCCTCAACTTTGTTGTTTTTAGCACAACATTTTGGCCGTTTTGCCCTCCGACCGTCATCAGGTGTATGTCGATTCGGGTAACCTACAGTGAATCTCGAAGAGAATAGTTCCCGTTCCACTGATGTTCATAATGATCCTCGGATGTGTGGGTGGTGTAATGGATAGCGGCTCCGAATGAGAAATCGGAGAGTTGAATTCGAATTTCATTAAATTAAGTGTAATTGGACGGCAGGCGGGGGGGCAAATTGAGAAAAAAAAGATTTGGAAATGTTGTCACTCACAGTGAATATCTAAGGGTACATTCTTTAGTTCCACCAGTTCAGACCTTTACGACTAGGACCCATGCCATATACGTAGGGTCGGATTATCCTCATTCCTGTTTGTATTCCACTGGAAGGGAAGAAATTCCACTCAAACATCATCATCCCTAGAATTACAACTTTGTTAAACACACTCTAGTGAGGTCGCTGACCGATTGATTCAATCTGACCATCACCAAGTTTAGAATCAACCATTATATATCTGGCATATCATCATAATTTACACATATTTGCTCCAATCCCTGTCTTAAATTAATCTCAGTAACATTCTGAAGTAAGTGGTTTTGGGGTCTTATGAACCTTTTTGTAAAAAAATAGAAACAATGAATAATCTACCTAACGAGATTGCATAAATGTCTGACGGGACAAGTGGCGGAAGAGATAGTGAAAATACAAGCATTGCTAATTGCTGCAAAGGATAGGAACTTGGAGAAAAATAAAATCGCCTACGCCCTGAAGAGACATGGCACAGAGAAGACGAATAAGAGCTCATCGAGACAAAGGACCGATGATTAAAAAATTGCTTTAATGCAGTTATATTACGTTAATCTTCTAATTGGTAACCCCTGAAAAGTAATTTAAAATCGTACATTTTAAAAGGTATGAAATTAGTATGAACTGCTCATGCTCTCACCTTTAGAAGCCGCTATATGCCAGCGTTTCCTGTATTTGTTTTCTATTGACAGGCTTCCGCTATACCAGGGGCCTGCTATGGAGTATATAATTCCTTTGGTTGCTTTGTCGGATTCACCAGAATGGAATTGTCAAAATGGCCATTGACAGTAAGTAAAAAATATATATATATATATATATATATATATATATATATATATATATATATATATATATAATTTTTTGTTTAAAAATATGATTCCTTCTGCTACATAAGAGTTCTCATGTTTCATGCGACCGCAAACATTAGCCTTGAAATAGATACCCTACCAAACCTTAGCAAAACCTCTCAGAAGATGATGAATCTATTGATAAGAATTAACTCTCTGGCCACTTAACAAAGGAAAATAGTCTAGCCACTCCCGCAATAACGAATTCTGTAAAGGACCATGCCTAAAAATTCACATAAACATAGAGATAGCTTATTCCTAAAATTTCGCTTGAAGATGAAACGGGTCTAAACACCACAATTCAACTTAATTTTAATAATTATTTGGATGGTTTCGGCTTTCGTTTTTGAAACATGAAAACTCTTATGTAGCGAAGGAATTATATTTTTAAACAAAAAATATTATTATAATAAATCTCTACTTCTGTATGGAGCACTGTCTTCTTAAAAATAAAAACAGAAAATGCTAAGGAACACCGGATTATGCACCCAACGTATTCTTTTCTATTTTCTGCATACCTACGCATATATATATATATATATATATATATATATATATATATATATATATATATATATACAGTTATTACATAATTTACACTCGGGCTGTTAGCCTCATCTTTGTCGTTATTATCCCAACGTTTCAACAGTTTTGTCTTCTGGCATTCATTCAATGATCGCCGATCCGGGTAACATCCAAGTATTCCAAACTTAACGAGGATAGATTGTTCACATTACGCTATGATGAAAGATAACTTGTCTAATTCCTATTTAGTAGGGCGCAGTTTTTGGTGCGACATTTTATTTTCACTAACTCTGCACTATCCGGCCCAGAAATTGAACAGACAATTATTCTTTCATCAAATCTATGAGCCAACGTTTTAATAAACTGGGCTATTGTCACGTGAGTTACTCGGATTAATAAGCAACTTAATGTCGACCGGAGAGCAAACGGCACAATCTTTGCGATAATAACCACAAAGATGACCCATATACAATAAATGTAAATCTATTTTACAAAATTCGTTGGTTAGATTACGCAATGTTTCTCTCTACAACTTTCTGATACCTAATGAATACCAAATTCTCAAAGCCGTATTTAATTACTATCTGCCCTAATTAAAACATAACATATGCATCATTTTTTTTCTGTTTCCCTTACATGTTCTCGTTACACTCATGTTGCTTTCATGGATTACTCATCATCCTTCTGTAGAACAAACTCTCCATATCTGCAAGACATCTCTGAGTAAATCTGTCACCATTTACTCCCATATAGGATGACTAATATTACATAACAGGGAAGTGTACTTTCCTTTGTTTCTAACAATTTTTAACCGTTTCATAATACGTTGTTTCGATTTTGGAAGTTATATTTTTTGTTCTAATATTCCAACGCTTATTTCTTTCCTTGCTTCATTTGGTTATCTCCCTTTCATAGTTTGGTTCTTGATCTGCTCCTCTTCCAATGACGACCATAAATTCTGTCTCCTGATGGTTTTGAGGGTGAAATTTTAGTTAATCATTTTGGTTTTGATAGGATAATGAACACGCAAACCAGGAATAATGTGGTATACTCTTTTTTTGCCTTTATGTTTGAATCAACAAGACTTAATAATATATTTAAGAATATAAAGAAACGGTTGTCTGTGATACGGCAACTTAGACTTAGAGTCACATCGTGTCTAATCCTCATCGGCTGAATTTTTTATCTTCAAAATATATACATACACACAAACAAACCCCCCCATATATATATATATATATATATATATATATATATATATATATATATATATATATAAAAATGAACATTGAAGTCAATACTTAGAGGCGACAGTCTGTTTCAGGCCTAACGATTGTGTCTAGCATGAAACATATATATATATATATATATATATATATATATATATATATATATATTGGAGTGAACGCTAGAGTCAACACTGAGTAGCAACAATCTGTTTCATGTGTGAACGAAATCTGGACATATGTGTTGCGCGGTAACTAGACTATTTATATATGGGCCAATGGGTTATCGCATGTACCAAGGTCAGATATTTCCGGTATATTGTGTCATTAAGTTTATGTGATAGGTGAGAGTGGTTAAATATTAAATTCTTTAAATGCCTATTATGTTGGGAAAATTTCTGAACCCAAATGCGGTCATTTTTATAGCTATTGTATAGAGGTTTCTGTTAACTTTAACTTATGATCTATAAGTGATTGTCAAACGTATTTCTATTTAGGTTCCATTATTATTTATTGATGATTATTATTATTATTATTATTATTATTATTATTATCTCTTGAATATTGCTATTTAATTTACTTAATTGCTTTTATTTGTATGTTTGTACAGTTTATTGTTTAGTTATTGATTTTTATTGTCTTAATTATTTTATATATTTATCTTTCAATTTATCCCTGTAAGGTTTGCATAACTCATTTTTCTTTAAATTAATATATTCGAATTGTTTAAAGGACGTTAAATTATCTGCTTTGCATATATTGCGAATATTTTCATAGTTATTGCAAACGTTTTACAATGTATTCGTTGTATCGTAGAAAAGTTTGCTGAATGAGGACTAACCAAAACGGAGGTTGGAAATGAAATTATAACATCAACAAAATAAAATGCTAGCAATCGGCGTGAATTACGGAAACAGCTGCTAGTGGTGGACAACTTAGACAGCCTATACCTCTCCCCATAAACACAGACTTGCAATAGTGCCCAACGTATTTATGAGGATAGGAACATAAATATTAGTGTTCATTGGTTGCGCTATAAAAGTGTTCTTTTTAGCTTTCGATTTTCATGTGACGTAGTAAAAAATGTCTTTTCGTCTCACCATTTTCAGATAAGTTCAAATCGTTTATTCACTAAATTTCGTGGTCTGCGAATGGGATTATAGCTATTTTTATCAACTCGAAAAATGTTCCAGTTTTGGATTTATTGTTGTAGGATTACACTGTTTTATTTTTTTCCGTGATATTTTAGATATATTTTTGTCTGTATTTTGTTGCCATATATGTTTATAAACGTTTACGCTATTCGCGTATTTATTATTGGGAAAGGATGTTTTCTATACAAACTTTCTATTTCCAGGGTCCTTCAGTTACACCTAAGTATATTTCTCATTGTCATCTACAGTTTTGCAGTTGATTGGTATATTCTATTCCTTTTCAGGCAAATGATATTTAGGGGGCATTCATGCTTTGCTCTGCAGATACAAGTAGCTTTGATGTTTGCCGGTTGTTTTCTCGTGAGTTTCTACTGTTCTTTATTCTTATGTGTGTCATATTCTGAATGAAGCTGATCCTGTAGAGGGTTCTTGATGATAAAGTATTGTTTATGGATAAGCATAAGATTATAGAAAAAGAAGAACAATATGGTTTAAATCATATTAGAATCAAATCGTGAAAAGTTCTTATTAAACTCATTCACACCGCAGAAATAGCCCTCGATAAGGAAATGACAGAGAAATTTATTATATTCTCTTGGTCAATATACACCGGAAAATAATTAGGAAAATAGGAATGATATATATATATATATATATATATATATATATATATATATATATATATATATCGATAAATACATAAATACATATATATATATATATATATATATATATATATATATATATATATATATATATAACTGATTTAAAATATAGTTTGTTTTCGCTACACAGTAATAACCATGTTTCAAAAATGGAAGCTGAAAGTTTTCAATTTAACTCCAAAATTCGCTTGAGGATGAAATGGAACTAATGTTTTTAATTTAATTACAAAATTAAATTTGAAGCTTTTAGATTCCATTTTTGAAACATGGTTATTAATGTGTAGCGAAAAAACATTTTAAATCAGTTAATTTATAATATTAATGCTCTGTAAATTTACATTGCGCACTAGTTTGTAAAAATAAAAATATCAATAAGAACACTGGATTATATATCTTACTGCTCTTTCTTTTTATTTATACACACACACACACACACACACACACACACACACACACATATATATATATATATATATATATATATATATATATATATATATATACATATTCATCTATATTGTTAGAAATAACAACTGTGAAAAGCTGAACTTTTGACAACTGGTAGTCGTTATCATCCATAATAACATACTCAAATTTGAATCATTTGCAAAAGGATAGAAAAAGAATTATAACAATTATTTATTTCTTTTCAAATTTGGAACGTCCAAAAGTAAGGGACAAAATTGAGAAAAAACAATATAAACGGCAAAAAAAAACAATAAAAATACATGTACAATCAATATTTAGTAAATGAGCACTTGCTCTCAATGGCAGCTGCACATCTTCGACTACAAGAACGAATAAGTTCTTGACAATCCTCGATACTAATTTTTAGACCATTCTTCTTGAAGTTTCACCCACAAATCCTCCGTGTTAGTGGGATTTATTTCCATAACTTTCACTCCTAAGGTCTTCCAAAGATTTTCTATTGGATTTAAGTCAGGACTTTGCGGTGGCCAATTCATAATTTCCAAATCTTGCTCGCAAGGTAACTCATTACCACCTTTGCCTTGTGACATGGGGCATTATCTTGCATAAAGGTAGCCCTATCGAAACCTGAATTCTGTATGATTGGCACAACATGATCTTGAACAATGTTTTTATAGATCTGCGTGTTTACACGAGTTTGTAACCGGACAAGAGGCGTTGTACCTTGGCTAGAAAACATCCCAAATACCATGACGCTTCCGCCCCCAAACTTGATAGTTTTCTTAGTACACTTTGCACTTAATCTTGCACCAATACGTCTCTTATATTGTTTTTTCCATCATTTCCAAATAAATTAAACTTGCTTTCATCACTGAAAAATACTTTTGCCCAATTTTCATATGTCCAAATTACATACCTGTTTGCAAACTCTAATCATTTCTTCTTATTCTTCGAACTAACAAGTGGTTTCTTCCCTGGGATTCGATTAAACAGCCCTATTTCTTGCAGTCGTCTAGAAACAGTCTGTCCTGACACATTAACACATGAGGTACTATTCATAACCCTTTTAATTTCTGTGCAAGACTTAAAACGGTCCTTTAATGACATACGCTGCATTATTCGATCTTCACTTGCCGAAGTTTTGCGGGGCCTGCCGGTTTTAAAAGCACTAACTATTTTGCCAGTATCATTGTAGGATTTAACAACCCTGCCTACAACACTCTTGGAACGTTTCACTTTCTCTGAAATCTCTCTAATGGTGTGCTTTTCCTTGTGTAGCTTCACAATAGCTTGTCTCACAGAGTAATCAAGTTTTTGGCGTTTCGCCATGGTGCCGGATGATGCAACGTTTACAAATGACTAAGTAAGACTTATTCTTTAGAGGAAATCAAAAAATTTGAATATAGCATACTGGTTACATTGTTTTTCTCAATTTTGTCCCTTACTTTTGGACGATCCTATTTTGAAAATAAATAAATAATTGTTATAATTATTTTTCTATCCTTTGCAAATGATTCAAATTTTAGTATGTTATTATGGATGATAACGACAACCAGTTGTCAAAATTTCAGCTTTTCACAGTTGTTATTTCTAACAAATATTAGGTTTTAAAATTTTGTACCTTAGTTTTGGACGCTACTGTATAAGAAATAGTTAGATAGACACATAAGTAGATATCCGGCATTGCTGGCAAAGATAACCTGGCCGTTGGTCTCAAAAACGACCATATCTCTGGTTCGCTGGAGTAGAAAATGGCTTATGAATGTCAATGCATCCAAAACGAAACTACTGTCATTTACTCACCACAGAAAACGTCCCTGCCTCATATCTGCATGTTTTATGCTCAACTCTACGAGAGCACCCCATTGAGCCTTTCTGGACTCACGTTTTCCACTGTCCTGAGGTGGAATCAATAGCAGCATTTACGGCAAGGGAAGTTGGTTCACTGTGTCGCGCCAGAATATTTTTCTCGTCTGAGTCCATCCTTCCCATCTACAAATCAATCAGTACGTAACTGCCTCTTCTACTCCAACAGCTTCTTCTCACGCCCTTCCCAACTGTGCAACACCCCTCGTCTTAACTGCTACCCTGACAATTATAATCTTCAAAAATTAAAATATAATGTCAATCGACATCTTCTGTTGCCTTGGTCCTCCTTGCCCTAATTAATACTTCTGCGTTCTGTTTTTTATCCTTTTTTTTTCAATTTCCCACTATACCCAGTCTTTTTCTCTCATTACACGCACTGTAACCCCTTGCGTACTAGTGGCTCTCCTGCCTTACTTTAGGTAAAATGTTTATATATATATATATATATATATATATATATATATATATATATATATATATATATGTGTGTGTGTGTGTGTGTGTGTGTGTGTGTGTCCATATTACCTACGCCGTCACTACTATGACTTACAGCTTCATGTACTGATCTTTATTTACAGTTTGTTTAATTTATCTTGGTCTCAACGAGTTTATTTTATTTATATTTATTCATTTGATTATATATATATATATATATATATATATATATATATATATATATATATATATATATATGAAGAACTTGGTAATCCGTATGAGTAATCCCAAGGAGGATGAAATCCTGAGAGCTCGATGTAAATACAGAGCT
>CAHIKZ030000468.1:495000-530000 GCA_903632075.3 Acanthosepion pharaonis | reverse complement strand
CAATTCTCTGTTTTCTGAATTACATTATTTTATTTTGCTTTCTAAACACTAATGTCGTATCATTATCTTTCACTCTGCGTAACCCCTTGTTTCTTAGTGACATTATCATCATGCTTTGCGAGAAATGAGTAAAGTATTTTCCCAATAAGATAAAAATCTTAGTAATAGATCCAAGCTCATTCCATAATGTGTACGGATAATCGAATTCCCACAACCGTAGCACGAATACTAAATATATTTACAAAATCTAAATGAATAAGAATCGAATAAATGTAAACATAACGGATAAAAAATGTGTAAATATTTATAATAAGCAGATTCCGGTCGTGATTGGAAATAAACGAAAGCAGGTACCCAAAATAAAACCAATGTAAAACTTTGGTTTTCATTATCCCACGCCTATTAATGTCCAAGAGGCATATATATGTATAGCACGCAAATCTAATTGTTACATATAACAGTTACAAATAATGGCAAGACCAACTGTGCTTAAGTACTCATAGTACTACGCATAAATTCAGAAAGTCGAGCTACCAAATATGAAAGCTACTCTGAAGAGATACTATGGAAATCTTTATACAAAAACATAGGAAAATTACTTTTTTGCGCTGGGCAATATTAATGAAACAGATTCCAGGTGAAGATCAATAACATTAGATATTCTTCCTTGTATTTTGCACAGCATCGCTAAATACATAACAGAACAGTAAGACGATATGTGACAACCACAGTGAATGCATGAATAATAAGTGGATTATAAATCTATATCAAATTAATTATTCTGATAGCGCCATTGTATCATTGAAATACGCAAAAATAGAAGTTTTTCATATTGTGTGATGTATATAGATTCCCGTCAAATTAACATATATATATATATATATATATATATATATATATATATGTGTGTGTGTGTGTGTGTGTGTGTGTGTGTGTGTGTGTGTGCCAGGTGTAACAGCAAAATTGTTCAAAACGTGTAACTGCAAAATGGTCAAATTTTTTGAAAATCTGAAACGTTTTAACTTAGAAATGATTAAAGTCATTGTATTGGAACTCTCGGAGTGTTTCCTAACACTACTGGAGTCTACTTTGAGCAATAAGAATGCATAATTACTCCCCAAGCTTAACAGACGAATTGTGATGAAATCGATATATAAATGAAAATGACAGTCATCATAGCTAAGGCTCATAAAGTATTGAAATTGCACGATCATTTTCCAACTTATTCAAGATGATCTTCCCTCTCTCTAACTTTCTAAATTTATGTCCTGGAATAATAAGCTGCCTCACAGTTTTCACGTACAATTTCATTTTCAAGTCTTTTTTCAATGCTCTTTGGACTGTCACAGCTGAAACTACTCTCTCACGTCTAAAACCTCTTATGTATTGAGTTGTATCTTTTCTAATTGATCTCTTTAGCTCTAAATTTAAATGATGATTCCTCTTCCTCTTGTGACTTTCTAAAATCAGTTTTCCGCTCTACGGCTCCCACTTTTTAAAATTTATTCACCGTTCTCTTGATGGATCTTGATAGGACTTTGAAGATGGAAGCCACAGTATGAATGTTGGTACCATTACCAAAGGTTTGTTTGATCTTTTCCTTGGTCAGTTGAGAAGATATTGGGGCTGACACAAAACGATTTTAACCTGTTCTCTTTCGAGCTGAGCTCAAAGGTATTTTTATGTGATTCTTATGACAACATTTTGTGAGATGGACACTTATGTGGTAACACGATTGGGATAATTTTGCTCTTACAACCGGTAAACACACATACAAATATGGATATATGCATGTGTGTGTGTGTGTGTGTGTGTGTGTGTGTGTGTGTGTATGTTATGGGACCTTACCCATAATAACATAATGGACTATTCCATACGGAATAAATACTGCGCCTCAAGAGGAAGCAGAGAGTTCAACCTGAAGTCTGGAGAGAGGTCCGTCAGAAGTCAGTCAGTCAGAGCGAGCGAGTCAGTCAGTCGAGTCAGAGGCAGTTCGAAACAGAGTCGCGTTCAGACAATTACTACTAAACCTGATTGTTCGTACTAACACTTTCTACTTCTCTGTAAATATTCCTCTTTGTAATATATCTGTGTTATTCCATATCCGTGTTCGAGTTCTTCTTTATTGGTTCTACTTTGACCATCACCGTGGTACATGGACCTGGATCATAACAATATATATATATATATATATATATATATATATATATATATATATATATATATATATATATATGCATGCATGTATTTTTCAAAAAACCACAGAATTAGCATGGGATGTTAGTTGACAAATTAAAAAAGAATTAAAAAGTGTCATTAGAAAAAATGGAATCAATTATGAAACGTATTTTTTGAGAAATTTTTGCAACGAATGAAGTAATCAAGTCTAAAGAAGGATATTTTGACGAGAGCAAATTTTTATCATAATATGATTTTTTTTCTTTTTGTTCTAATAAATTTTCTAATTACTTTAAAATATAAAACAACTAATTTGGGGGCCAATTTAAAAAATTGCGAGTGGTTGTCTCACCCTTTTTGAACTGTAGTGTACATATATATAATCATTCATAGAGATGGATTCAATCATTCAACAAAAAGGTAGTAATATTTTCATAACATATGCGTTTTACAGTTGATATAAATATATATTATATGGATTGTCAACAGGGCATTATTCGTATTTTCACTTTAATACCACTGAACTTATGATAAAGGTCAATAATTCAGAAAAACATGCCACAGTTATTATTTATATAGTAATTATTGATACATTCAGTCTCTGTTCTTTATCGACATCAATGCTTATGGATTAGAATTATTACATATATTTATTATAGGTTTACTTTACCGGACCAAGGACAGATACCTCGCGGCTTACATCAATTCTCGCAAAACCAGTTCGACAAATTATAAGTAAAGGCCATCTTTTTGCCTTTTTAAACGGCATTCTAAGTTCAGCCCACAACATCCGAGATTTTTCCCCGCTTCTAAAATCGACACTGACATCATTTACATTACAAAGTTGCAATACGAGCTCTGGTAAAAACATAAATGATAACAGCAAAATTGCAATATGAGCACTGGTAAAAATGGTTGCTGAAGACATTAGGTTTATAATACCCAGAAATTCATACCCAGATGTCCTCAAGGACACATGGCACAGTGGATAATGACGTTGGTTGGCTCCAGTGAAGTTTGAGTTCAATACCAGATTAAGGCAGTGGAGAACTTTCAGACGGAAATTTACAGGAAATAACTGACATCCATTAAAAAACTTAAACTCAACGTTGATTCCGCAAAAATGAGTTTGCTGTGAGAAAGTATTTGTTGTTAACTCTTTTTATTTTTTTTTTCTTGAACAGTCTACCCCAGTGAGCGAATAAAAGGTTCAGTTCGACATTCCAAACATCTGAAGAAGACCGGAGCGTACAACGGCCGAAACGTTGTGATAAATATGGCGACAAAGATGAGGACAATAGTACATAATACCTCATCTCAGAAATATAGACAGATACTGGCATCATTTGGAATTTTATTAGTGTGCCCTAAGAAAGAAAGGCAAAACACCATTTATTGTATTGCATTATATGTTTAACATACAGGCGCACACACACACACACATATATATATATATATATGGATCTAGGTAAATTGCTCGAAAAATAATTTCTCAATTGCTCAAAAAATATGGTTTTCTTTATCACTTTAATTTACATACAATTCATAAATTTTTGTAAAACTCTTTATTCTACATTCAATACCATCACTTTATAAGAAGCCAGGAGTGTTGAAGCAAAATGGCTATTTTTGTAGTGATTTTATAACATATTTGTTATAATTTTCGAATAAATTATATTGTATTGAACAAGTTTTAAAACACACACACACATACACATATATATATATATATATATATATATATATATATATATATATATATATATATATATATATATATATATATATATATATATATATATATATATATATATATATATATATATATTGGGGTCTCACCATTTGCTTATAGCTGGAAACGTGCAGTTGCTACTACACCGACACACACACAAGAAATATAACACGCGCACACACACAAAACATGCCCACACACAAAAACACGCACACTCATGAACATGCATGCACACACACACTAACACCCATATATATATATATATATATATATATATATATATATATATATATATATATATATATATATATAATTAAATAAAAACAAAACACTTTAAGGTTCCATGTAATAAATTATTTCACCACAGCCCTTTTAAAGGACTGCGGATCATCAGACTTTACTTCCAAAGGTTGAAACAAAAAATGAAAAAGCTTTTTCATATTTCGTTTCAACATTTATATATATATATATATATATATATTATATTTTTTATGCAAAACTAGGTAATCCGTATGGGTAGACCAAGGAGGATCATCAGACTTTATTTCCAAAGGTTGAATGAAAATTTTCATTTCAACATTTGAAGTAAAAATCTGATAATCCAGGAGCCCTTTAAAAGGGCTGTGGCACAATAATTTATTACATGGAACCTTAAAGTGGTCTGATTTTATTTAAATTAATTGCTCTAGATTTACATTGAGCTCTCTGGATTTTATCCTCCTTGGGTCTACCATACGGATTACCTACTTTTCCATAAACTAACTAACTAATATATATATATATATATATATATATATATATATATTACCCGCGTTTGGGAGCGATACATCACTTAATGCTGTCCATCTATTATACAGATATGATAAACTAGACACCTATGCTCACTGTATACTTGCAAAATCAATCTATTGAAATGTTTACTCTAATGCCATGCTAACTTTTGCATTTGCCTAAACAATATTCGTTGCCCTGAGTAATTATATCTCACGCCTCTGTTTTCGATTTGTTTTTATCTCTCGAACGTTTATTTGTTTATTTATTTTGACTCACTAAAGATGTTCTGAAAAACAAAATGACCATGAAAATAAAGGAAGTAAAATGAAAACTTTCCCTGATGTAAAATGCTAATTAGCTAGCATATCGCGAAAGGATCTCAAGAAGTGTGTCTTTAAATATCTTCCTTCAATGATAAAACATATCGGGGAAAAAAACATCTCTAAACTAATTTTATTGACGTATGCAAGGGTCTTGTTTTATAGCAGCTAGAGTGAAGACAATATTAGCACAAAAATAGAAAGCTGAAATTACGGAAATAAGACACTAAACATTTAAATGGTTTTCTGTTGCATAAAAGATGAAGTAATGTTTGTTAAAATAAAATTATAAATAACCGGTTACTGATGTATAGATATATAAATATAAAACGTATAATAATTTAAATAATCTGAAGATGTGCACAGTTTAACTAAAAGCTTTTTGCACACATTTGCGATAAAATGTCTTATCGCCACTTATTAATATTCATGGACAATTAACAAATTCAACTTGGATTTTTTTTTTCATTGCCGAAATTCTACAGATTCGAATTTACAGAAAAATTAAATTGGCTTTTGAGGTATTGAATGTGTCGAACCATTATTTCCTCCTTTGAGCCACAAATACCTTGTAGTTACTTTACAGAAATATCCAAAGCGATACTTCGTTGATTCCCTTGTGTCGCTGCCATTTCTGAGTGAAGACTGAGACAAGATCCCACGTTTTCCTTTTTTTTTAAATCCGTGGTTCATCTATATGCTACAAGTTCGTAACACTATATATAAAGGGAAAAAAAATTCAATATGATCCACAGATCTGGAGCAAGGACTGGGTTGCGGATTGCAATGCCTCAAAAAACAAACTCCTTTCTATCAATTATCTGAGAGACTCCCATCGGCCTTCCAACCGTATGGATGATGCTAACATCCAGGATAATGACTCATTGCGCGTATACGGACTGACATGAAGTGTAAAGATTATATTGAATAAATTACTAGGTCTGCTGCTAAAATGCTGGTTCACTGTGTCGTGCTAGACATTTTCTCTCCAGAAGCTATCTTGCATATTTATACGCTTACCATACGTCCATGATTTGAATAATGTTTCCAAATATAGTTTGGTGCTCCTGCTATAAATATAAAGATTCTTGAGATTTAGAGATGCTATTGGTCCTGATCTGGCATCTCTGTTATAGTCCCTTTCCCAATGCTGTAATATAGTTCCAATGTGCCTTTTTCTGTGAATACTTTCTTGGTAATAGTTCTCATGAACATTCCTCTACCGTACCTAGAGTTTATGAATTTAAACACAGTACTAGATTAGCGGAAAAATCGCATCGTTTAACATTTGAAACGGCTAGATGTAACCGGAAGTTCTATGCTAAAATTTTCTTCTATCACAACTACTCGCTTATGGAACACGCTTCCAGCTTTTGCTTCACAGTCAACTTTGGTTTTCAAAAATTCAAATGCAATGTCAATTGTTTTTTTTTTTTTTAATTGTTATTTTCCGCCTCCTTATTTTTTATATTTATTGTTCTCTACTTAAGAGTGATTTTCTCATATTTTCTAACATTATGTAATCCATTGCATTTTGTGAGTTTATTGTCTTGCTTTGGGTGAAATAATAAGAAAAATCTTCAGAGCTCGGATTCCCAATAAAAATACCCTATTTATAATCAATATTAAGGGTGCACCTTGAACCATCTAAATGATCTGTCTCTGGCAATTATTATCACATCTGATATAGATTTAACAATTCACTAGGGAGAAACTGGCCATACTTCAAAAACTGAACATACAGCGTTGCATCATCATCGAAAAGCCGCTGAATTTCCGTCTATCGCAATTAAGGTTTGTTCTCTCAGGGCTCAACTTGATAGTCTACTGGTACTTAACCCAAACCTCAAGTGTAACTCTAATGTTATAATCGCTAAAGAAGCTCGAAAAATAACCGTTCCCTTGTGTTGTTTCCTGACCTGACTCTGTCTATCATGCTATATCTTTACAAGAACCACATCTGGCAGAAAATGGAGTACTGATACCCTATCTCCACGGGAGCCGCCCAGTTTTCACTTTGCCGTTATGATAAAACCCAAATGTGTCTACACTATCTTTGTGTGATAAATTATTTTCCATCTTACAGCTCCTTTCCCACAAAAGAAACGTTGCAGACCTATCGATTTTCTATTGCCATTTCCACGATAATGGTTCAAGTTGGTCACATTCCATTGTTCTCCTAATTCTAATCATCCCCATCTAAGACGTTCCACACTCCTCAAAACATCCTGATCCTTGCTGCCGGATGTAATTTATCGTTCAATTATAAATATATTGTTTTCAATTAATAAATACATAAGATATAGTTATTTCTTTTAAACTGCACTGCCGTAATTATAGTTTTATTTTTAATATGTTTCTAAAGAATGGAAAAGAAAGAAGATGAAGAAAATTACTGAAATCAATATTAATCAGATTTACGAAAGAAAATAACCGCAGCACATTTTTGCATCTAAAACGTTTCTTTCTGTATTTTCAGCATATTTCAATCAGACAAACATGAGCGAACTCTCAAGCAATATGACCGAAGTCCCTCGTCCTGTGATATATGAGAAGATTCAAGCGGTATGACTTTCCTTTACATAGCATTCCATACACTTATGTATTATATGTGAACATAATTCATATAAAATGAGTGCTGAAAATTTCTAGGCCAGACGAGGGAGAGATTTAAAAGAATTCTGATATTTTATTTATTAAGATTGATTTGGGAATGTGATTCAGGTAGAGGACTTTTCTGCATCGCTCGGTCATAAACTCTCTCATACAATATCTCGCAGTTAAATATAAGTAAAATTTAAATCCCCTGAAAAAGGTATCTGTACCTGAGTGTGCTTGCCTCGTAAGGAATCTATATTACGTCCAGGATCGCCAATTAACCCTAAACCTAACCATACCTCAATATTAGAAGAAAGCGATATTAACACAATACGATCGTTTTACAAATAATAATAAATACTATTTCATAAAGACTGATATTTGTAGATATCTCATGGACTGCGGGTCAGTGGCAAAAGCAGTATACAACGATATATGTATTTTATATTCATCTGCATTATGCAAAGAATATTTACATTCTTAATACATCTAACAAATATTTATGCATCTACACCTCTCACATGGGTTTTTGTAACGCAGCATCGACTCTTATTTCCAATAAAAAAAATTCAGATGTCCTAAGATTTTCGCAATTGAGGGAACAACATTTTTATTCTAACCGTTTTGTCATTCTCTGATATAATAATAATAATAATAATAATAACAACAACAATAATAATAATAAAGTATGTCGACATGTAAAACAACACTTCACCACAATCATAAAGATGGAGGCTAAAAGTCTTGTATAAAAAAAAAAGAAATCATCAACAGAGGAATATTCCAATGTGACTCTGTATTTCCCTTACTATTTTGTATATCCCTAATTGCATTAACCAGCAAACTTAACAGGACAGAATATGGCTATATCTTAAAAGAAAATAAACCACCTGTTTAACATTGATGATTTTAAGTTTTATGCTAGGAATGACTGTAAGGCTGAAGGTCACTTGCAAAAAATAAAATGTTTCAGTGATGACACAGGAATTTAACGAGGATCATTACGACAACCCTGGGGTAACAGTCAAAGATTTAGAGCAAGAAAAACTTATAAGAATTCACTATATAAATAAAAGAAATTCTGCGAAAAGTGTACTATAGAAGAGTGCGACTGATATTAAAAACTGAATTGAATTCTCAGAACATAATTATGGTAATTAATAGCATTCCCATCCCAGTGGTTTAATATAATTTCAACATCATGAACTGGACGATATCAGGCGAATGGATTCTAAGAAAAGAAAGCTTCTTTCTAAGTATAACACACATCATTCAAATGCTGATGCAGACCGTCTACACATCATGTAAAGAAGGTGGAAGAGGTCTTATTAAACTACAATTGTCATACAAAACAACAAATATTGGCTTAATAACATACATGGCAACAACAAAGGAATGGATGATACAATTTGTCAAACAATCCGTAACCAGAAAGAAAAATATTCAATCATGAAAGATGGTTATAAATAGAAACGAGATTTACATTTAGGAGATTCTGTAGAAATTCAAAACAGAACCCAAGAACCAATGAAATAGAATGCCAAACACAAAGCTCTTGAACAGATGAAACAACGCTGACAAGACAAACCTCTTTACGGCCAATATCCAGAACTTGCTAATAAAGCTGATTTTGGTGATGTTAACGCATATCGATAGTTACAAGCATCTGGATTAAAGGCAGAAACGGAAGGTTTTATTCTTGTGGCGTAAGACTAGAGTATTTCCACTAGAAACTTCCAAGCAAATATCATACATAATACTGTGGATCCAAAATGCTGTTTCTTTGACAAATATCATGAAACCATTTATCCTCTAATCTCAGGGTGTTCTGCACTTGCGCCAAATGAATATAAAAATCGGTCAATACTTACACTAGACAATGTGAAAACACGTTGGAGAAGATGTTAATAAACCCAACACCTGTTACATAAAAGATTCTATGAGATTACACCATCTTTACAGACAAGAAGATTAAAGCAAATAGGCCGGATATAATTGTCAAAAACCGAAAATATAAAATCTTGCCTACTAAATGATAAGATTGCCCAGCAGACTGTAACATAGCAACCAAGGAATTTGAAAAATAAAAATAAAAAACTATTGAAGAAAACATGTGGAAATTAAAAACAAGAATAGTATCGTTCATAATAGGTGCGCTTGGAATTATTAAAAAAAGGAACACAACAGCACATTGATAAAATCCTTTGAAATCCAAGCTTAATAGGAATACAAAACAGTTGTAAAATGTACATCCCACGCTCTAAGAAATTTGTCCATGTAACGCTAGTGACGTTATGGAAGATAGAAAAGCAAATCATGAAATGTAGCCATAACAACGCACCACTGCCTGCCTTAGTTCTTCCCACAGACGTGGTTGCTATTGCAACCATAGAAAATAATAATAATAATAATAATAATAATAATAATAAGAAGAAGAAGAAGAAGAAGAAGAAGAACGTGTTTGAGAGAAAGAAAGAGAATAAATTCTCGTCAAAAACTACTTCCCAAAATCTAAACTAATGAACAAAGCATTGGCAAGTACTTCTTGGTTGAGTATATATATATATATATTTTTTAGTAAATATTCAACTATTACAATGCGAATAACGACTGAAGATAGAGAGTTACGAACTGAGTTCTTTTATTGATGTAAAAGAAGAAAGTAATCTTGCTTGGTCGATTGTTTTCTATGGCTATCTACGCTATACAGATCATTTAAAGTCAAAAATATTTTTAGATTTGAAGAATTTTTTTACTCGGTGCAATATGGTTTAGTGATACAAGTCTTACTAATTAACTCATAACTGAGGGGAGAAATGGTGGATCCCTACCTTTCCCAAGAGTATCTGCGCGTAAATAAATATAACGAACCCAACGGGAATTGGAAATTGGCTCACCGATTAAAAATTCAGAGCCATTATCCATTACACCAGACGCACATCCAAGCTTACAGCACCTGGTATTCTCAAAAGGTCACCCATTTAGATACCGACAAAGATCGACATTGCTTAACTTTTAGGATTGTACGGGAAGCAGTGTTTAAAAGGAAGTGGCCGTAAGCTGAGAAGGAACGAAGTTCAAATTCAGAGGATACGTCGGATATATAGCAAGCACCGCTTCTGCAGAGTCGTTTTTAGGTAGTTATCAAGTTTTTTTTTATAAATTTCCAAGAATCTAACTTGAGACGTAAACTTGGTGAATTTTGTCGATTTTCTGACAGTACTTCTCTGCTGTGATGGTTCTTTCCAGATCTCAAGATTTTTCAGTTGATTATTCTTCTTACTGATTGTCAAATCGTAGCTATAGTGTGGGGCAGAATCGTTTGGGGTGGGGAGCGTTTTGTTGCTTTGCGACAATCATTGCGCACAATGTCGTCGTTTGTCATATTGAAAGTTTTTTTTTCCGTTAGGTGTCAAAATATGCTCTTTACGCAGAGGAAGCGCAAAATCGTAACAACAAAATGTGTGTTTTTTTTTTATTTATTATATTATTATTTTCATCTCGTTGAGTGTCCATTTTTAGAGCTTTTCTGATTCTCAATTTTGATACAAATGTCGAAATGACTACTGGACAGTCAATGTGCAAGCTTTTGAGCAATCTCTCGTGTTGTTCTGCTTCAATCTCACAATGACGTCCGTGTCCTTTCTACACCACCACTAAGTCAATACTTTCATTTCGGTTTCTATTGACCGTCTCCTGACCCAATATTTGGTTGGCTTTGAAAATAGTTTCCGCTGCTTTACATGCCATTTTGGAAACATACAATAAAGTCTCTGAAATGTGTTTTGTTTCCATTATCACATAGACAATGATAAAACTGAAAAACAAAACTCTTAATAGGAATCAATAGGTCAGTCTTTACAACAGTATTTCACAAGAAGAGAATTAAATAACACGTTATTGCATAATAAACATCAAAACTTCAAATAGCGAAAACCTCGATTACCTTTAAACTGACTTATAAATATTTAACAAATTTAGCTTCAAACATAAACAGACGGGAAAAGAAGTCAGTATTTTGCCAAATACCAGCCTACCCTCAAAATATAGGTACGATGTCCTTGCCTTTAACTAGGTAAATGTTTTCAAATATAGAAACGGATGTAAAAGCAAAATTGTTCAAATCGTGTAACACAAAAAAATGTCCAATTTTTAGATTAAGCTTTGAACCGATGTATCTTAGAAATGATTAAAGATATCTTACTGCACTTCTCCGAGGTTCTTATAACACTACTGCACTCGACTTTGGAAAATAAGAATGTATTTAGCTCTAAGTTAAAACGAAGATCCATCTTTCTATTGTGAAATTCTGATCAAGTTTCCCTCTCTTCTGATCCCTCATTTTCAAACATATTCACCGTTCTCTTGTGTGGACTTTGAAGGTGAAAGCCAGGGAATGAATGTTGGTAGCATTACTAACGGACTGAATAATCTTTTTCTTTTCACAATTGCTCAGTTGGGAAGACATAGTGAGGCCGACACAAAATGATTTAATCTGTTCGCTTTCTAGCTGAAGGACTCAAAGGGGTTTAGATGTGATATTTTAGTGATTCTTATAACAAATGATGCCAGTATGTGGAACGTTTGATCTTATTCGTGGAAAATGGAAAATGGGATTATAGATACTGCACATCTTGTGGGATGGACAATTATACAGTTACACGATTTGGACAATTCTGCTGTTACGCCCGGTATATTAAAGCAAACTCTGTATAGGGCATAAAATCAAAATATAATAACTGTGAACATTACTTCGCTTCCGCTTGAAAAGAGCTAATGTGTTAGTCGAAGGCGATCGGGACAGTAGTCACTGCGGACCGTTTCTGCACGCTCTTAGTCTTCATGCGAGAAATGATTGTAGAGACACTGTAACATCAGAGTGGAATTACAAACTGTTTCTCCTCTGTCATTTTCAATTAAACATGAATAAAATAAGGCTATATCCATATATATTTTCCAACCTGCAGGCCGTTCCCCACAGATGTTACGTCACAATACTCTCGGTATTTCTATGCCAAATGTTCAGATGAGCTCCATTCTTACACATGTTCAGATTTTTCCATCTTAAACTCAGCATGCTACCACCAGAGAATCGAGCCACCATCAATCTACGTGTAGTCCAGTCTTTAGGAGGATGTTCCAAATAGCTAATTTTTTTTTCGCCAAGAACTTCTATTTTGTGGAACAGAATCTTACATGGATAATTCCCTGAACACTTCAATATTAACTACTTAATGTCAAGGATTAATCCCTGTCTATCTTCTTTATCTTAATAATTTTCAGTACCTGCTCCTGTGACAATGGTATCACACACCCCACTCAGTATCCTTTTGAGTATTTTTGCATCCTGCAATTAGTAAACTTTAGTGATAAAAAATAACAGTACCAAAGTAGTATCTCTGACTACTTCAGTCTCTCTCCAGGTCATAAAAATGATGATTTTTTTTTAAATTCTAGCACAGCCATAATATACCGATGTTTGGTATTTTTCACAGACTCGCTGGTTGATTAATTCACTGTTGTCCTTGTGAATCTTTTTTTTCCAAAAACAGTTGTATTTGATATAAATTAATAACATAGTCTGTCTATATTTCTGAGATGAGGTATTATGTACAGTATTTACATTAGTCGGACTATTGTCCTTATCTTTGTCGCCATATTTATCACAACGTTTCGGCCGTTGTACGCTCCGGCCTTTTTCAGGTGGTGGGAATTTCGAACTGAACCCTTTATTTCGATCACTGGGGTAGACTGTTCTAGTTCCACGTGCTATGTTTGATGGATGTCAGTTATCAGTTATCTCCTGCTAATTTTCTCACTGAAATTTCTCCACTGCTTTAACCGGGTATTGAATTCACATCCTTTGGGTCTGTCACTGGATCTAACCAACGCCTTTATGCACTCTCATACCTCATCTCAGAAATATAGACAGACTATGTTGTCCTTGAGGACATCTGGGTATGAATTTCTGGGTATTATAAACCTAATGTTTTCAGCAACCATTTTTTACCAGTGCTCATATTGCAATTGTTGCTGTTATCATTCCATGTTTTTACCAGAGCTCATATTGCAACTTTGTTATCATTGCTTTTCTCTGGCACTCCTTATTACTGGTTCCCATATTGTATTTATTTCTATGCTTGGTCGGCTCAGGAGATTTTTGTGGCCTAGCATATGTGCTGATTCCTTAAGTTTACGAATTTTCCAATGGTGTTCCCTGTCTATGATCTCAACATGATCCCACAGGGGATGGTGATCTCCTTTCTCTCTCCATATGTGGTCAGCCACGCCTGATTTTTCTACTTCCCCTCGCGTTACAGCTTTTTCGTGTCCTTGAAGCCTTACCATAAGGGGCGGCCTGTCTCTCCTTTATATTCTTTTCCGCAGCTGCACGGGATAGCTTACACACAGCCTTTAGTCATGTTCTCCTCTATGGGGGGGTCTCACTTGAGAGAGATATCTGCGAAGTGTTGTCACGCTTTTGAAGGTTGTCCTGATGTTATATGGACCGCAGATCCTTTGTATTTTCTCTGATAACCCCTTCTCTCGTTGGTTAGATCCAGTGAGAGACCCAAAGAGTGTGAGTTCAATACCCGGTTAAGGCAGTGGAGAACTTTCAGAAGGAAAATTAACTGATAACTGACATCCATCAAACATGGCACGTGGAACTAGAACAGTCTACCCCAGTGATCGAAATAAAGAGTTCAGTTCGAAATTCCAACCACCTGAAGAAGGCCGGAGCTTTGTGACAAATATGGCAAGAAAGATGAGGACAATAGTCCGACTAATGTAAATACTGTACAATTAATAACATGTTTGCGAAATAAAATCGACAACATATTAAAATAAATTTTTCTCATAATCAAATCACTGCGATATTTTGCTTTTTTTCAGCTTCAAGGCTCCCTGATGCTAATAGCGACTTTGCATATTCTCATGGCCGCGACTGGTCTAATTGGAACTTTATCACGTTACATTGGCCCGGTAACAATCATACCAATGATGCTTCTCATTGGAATCTATATTTTTCAGGTTATAGTCAAGTTTGCAGAGCCCCACTTTGGAATAGCTTTCGCGTAAGTAGCTGAAACATATTAAGAGCGCTTTCACAAATATACACGCGAACACAAGTAGATAAATTCTAATCTATCAAAACTTTAATAGATCCATACATTGTTAAAAATATCAATTTAATAATCTCGTTATGGAACTACTTAAATACACTGGTCCTCATGTAAAAAATACGAAAATCGTTAATTTTAATCTTTTTTTTTTTTACATTAGTATTCGTTAGGCCTTCCTAGGATTCGACACTAATTGAATTTCGCAGATCAAATTTATATTAGAGGGTATGTGTGTTGAGGTGGATGTTTCTGCTTATGCCTAGAGAGTTGGCGTGGCTACCACTTACCGGGAACTCGAAGAAAGTGGTAGACATTTATCGACAACTTACCACGTTGACTGCGAAATCAAAATCACTATAAACTGAGGTGAAGCTAGCTTAAATGCCGCTCGATATGGCGGCTTTTAAGCTAGTTTATAATAATATCAAGCACTGAAATTTTGAATACGAAAGGAAAATAAGTTACTCCCCTTGAACCTGAAAGCAACGATAATAGCTAGTATAATATATTAATATATATTTTAAACCTCGCATAATCTGGCAACTCTGAAACGGAACTCAACGAAAATCGTTCCCTGTGCCTAACGTTTCTAGGGCTTTTGAATGAATCATTGAAATCGGGCCAGTCGGAGTGGGGGATTTTTTGGATAAACACACGAACAAACACATACACTGTACTTTATATATAAGATTCAAGTAAACGTTAAGATAACTAAAGTGGCATATACATTTTCCAAAAAATTCATAGGAAGCTACCGACATTACTTTCTATAGAAATATGCATAGAATGTCTCCAACATTTGGCGAATCAACTTAAAATGAAAATATAAATGCTACTAGCATCTGGTAACAAGGCGTAAACTGAAATTCCATGTCACCAATATATTTTAACATGGCAGTAAACTTGTGAAAGAAACGGGTCATGATTTGTAGTTCGCTTACTAAATGGGCGACATCCAGGTTGGCTTTTTCCTAATTAACCAAAGCAATATTTAACATAAAACAAATGAATTAACTTGCCTAATCTAAAAAGAACATGACCTTCGATTTCTGTAACGAAACTAGAAATAACAAAAGCGATATTGATGATCAAAATGATATCAGAAAGAGTAGTACAAGGAGCAATGGGCAAATTGTCGCCATATTATATTTTTAATTGCGCGCATGCGCGTTGTTTCTTTTTTTTTTATTTTGTCTAATGCACAGTATAGTAGAATCAGTTGGACACTGTCTGTGAGAAAAAGTGCAACATGGCGCAATGTACTCCACCGGAAATTTGGAAACGGTATGTCGTACTGCTTGACATTACTTCCGGAAGAATCCTTTTCAACATTTCAGAGGGTTTGGGTATCAGTGGAGAGCGCAAATGTTTAAGAAAGAGTTGAATTCGTCTACTGGTGATTACAAAGTTACAACAACTCAGAAAAGTCACTCTGATCATTCTGATAAGAAACGAATTCCCGAATTTGTTGGTGAGGGTGTCAGACTCAATTCGGAGGCCGACATCAAGTGACTTGAGGAGGTAGTGCTGCCCTGGGTCAAGAGGGTGGCTGCTGGAAGACCCTATGTCTGAGAACGGGATTCTACAACATGTCACAAATTTAGGAGAACCCAGTCATATCTATCAGACAATTCCTGCGACCATATCAGCCCTTACACCTGGCTACTTAATTCCCCATAGTGCAACTCCCTTGATTATTATGTGTGGAGTGCAGTTAAGTGAAAATTCAACAAAACTCTTTGTAACACTAAAGATGAATTAAATGCAAGTATCATGACATCATTCACCAACTTAAACAAGGAAACCAACTGGAAGAGATGCAGATGATTCCGAAGTCTTCTGGAGGCCGTGGTTGAAGCTAATGGCAATTTCAATAAATTACTCTCTAGTATTTCAAAATATTTTGTGTAAATTTGGTAAATATATCTGTTAAAATGAGATATCAGTGTTTATTTGGGTTTTTTGACATTTAGACGACAAATTATCTATCGCACTCTGCACAAGAATAGGGCATATGCTTCGGTTTAACAGATTATACATTTGACATGGTAAAATGATGTATTTGAACTACTGCTATAGTGTTTCATATTTGTGGAAGCATACGAGAGATAATGAGGGAAATCCTGTAATTATATATATATATATATATATATATATATATACAAGTATATAATTGGTATATACGGAATGAATTCCAATAACCAACAATTACTATTCTTAAAAGAGTGCTCAATACAAAGTATAATTATTATTTATAAAAAGTTATAACATAAGTAAATAAAATCACTACAAAAATAGCCATTTTATTCAACACCCTCAGTGTCTTATCAAGATGATGTTGAATTTTTTTTTATCTTCAACATCATCACTTGATAAGACACTACAGGGTGTTGAATCAAATGGCTATTTTGTAGTGATTTTATAGCATACTTATGTTATAATTTTTTTTAGAAATAATTATATATATATATATATATATATATATAGGTGTTTGGGATATTTTGAATATACGTGTCAATCTTTAATATCCGTTTATTTTTAGAGCTCTTGAAACATTGGTTTACTTATTATTTATTGATCACTCTATCACCACGCTACTATACCTGATCCATTGAGGAAAAGTAGTAGAATTATTCCAAACATATAATGTTATGAATCCGACACATAGGGATAGAAAATGCAGTACACATACAAAAACAGAAAAGGTTGTCAGACAACGATACACCTTCTCACCAGATTTTTTTAAACCTAGATACTGAATCTATCCTAGGAGAAGTGGAATCCTCCCGAGATTTTTATTGGTAGACGTAATCTTTTCAACATAAAATACACAGCGTAAAATCTTCAAACAGATGCAGGAGAGATTTGAGACAACAGAAATGCGGTTCTACATAAGGATGCTGAGAATACAATAGACAGGCTATTAGAGTAAAGAAGATCCTTTACGGAAAATGGAAACAAAAATCACGCCTATATTTAGAATCAAAAATAGATGGCTGAAATTTTTCAAGACACATTAAAGGTATGTAAGCTTGGAGAATTTGACACAAGCCCGACACACTGAAGACAAAAGAGACCGAGGATTACAACAAGCAATCTATCAAGCTCGTAAATGAATGGAAGAACAAAAAGCGGGAGGATTTTGAAAAAAAAAACAACAGATATTGCTAAGAGCTAAAACAATTTGTGGAGGGCCAAGACCGCCTACGTCTTGAAGGGATACAATGAATATAAGAAGAAGAATTCTAACCCTAATAACTGAAGTAGATGTCTTAAACAAAAATGACAAAATTAATATCAAACTCAGATAAAAAGTCTTAATTGATCCATAGAAAATTTAATTCAACTGTTAATAAATGTTGATAATCGAATGATATATCGCTACTTATCTTGCTTGGCTTCTCTTTGGACGGTTTCAATGGAAGAATCGTCAGATAGCTTGAGGTTAATTGACTGTGGGACTTGCTTGGTTATTGATAGCGGGTGGTTAGAAGGTCTGTCTATATACATTGGTTTGTCATTAGGTTTTCTCTATGGATGAAATGTAACTTTACTTAGAATGAAAGCGACATCTAGTAATTCTATGTTAGATCATTTTTATTTCTATTTTTATGATTATTTTTTCTAGTTTTGGCTGTTTTTTGCCTGTTTTTTGCCTGTTACAGTTTGTTAAGATTATGAGACCGTCGACGCATTTTTTATCGATTACTAGCAGCATGGCCCGTCGTTGCCCGTGCTTGATTCAAAAATTGTACGACTCATACAGCAATCGCTATCACTTAAAATATTTTTGCCCTTCCTTGCTTTTAAAGGAGTGCCCTTTGTCGAGCTGATGTTGCTACATACCTTTATTCTTGCCTCACACTGCGAATGTTTTCTAAGCTCTATACTAAACATTAAATCTGTTACGAAAAAAGAACTAAACAAAATGAACACAAAACGATCAGGTTTAAAAAAAGGACTCGTAACTGGAAAAATCGAATGAAAAAAGAATGTTAACAACAAATACTTTTTCACACCCAACCCAGTTCTGCGGAATCAGTATCAACGTTGGGTTTAAGCAAGCGAATGAGCCAATTGGAGTAAAGTGCCATGCAGATTTAAATTTTTCCCACTTGTGACGAATACAGCTATCGATTTTTTTTGCATGCAAGCATGCTAGTTAACATTCGTGTCAGTCAGCTGTTGGCTTTCTTCTATCTCCTTGGCTACGCTGGCTCATCTAATCAAAATCGATTCCCAATATTATGGCTAGTATCTGACCCCGAAGGTCAATCCCTAGAAGTCATAGCTGAGATAAAATTCTCCCTAAAATTAATAGTCTCTTAAACGATTATTTAACATTTTGTCCATTGTTGGGACCCTAACATGTGTTACAAGTGCTGGTCAGCATGGACCTGGGAGCAACAGTAATTAGGAGGTGGTTTCATGCTTATCAAAACCTCCTGCTCAGAGGCAGTGTTGCCGGATGTATTTAACGCTATACCCAGGACGAACGGAAGGATGCTAAGAATACCATGAATTAAAGATGTACGCAATTCTGAAATTTTATAGAAAAGGGAGGCAAAATTTATTCGGATCCGTACATTCAAAAAGAAATAGTTGAAATTTCATGGGCACATAATGAGGAAAGTGGACTTAAAAAAATGTGATACCGACAAAACATATAACAGGCTTTGAGGAACAGATGAGCGCAGCGCAAATACTACCTGACAAGCTTTTGTAAATGGTTGGTAGAACAGAATCGATAGTGAAGACAGCTACAAAGGAGAGGAAATTGTGGAGAGTCATGATCGCTAACGTCTTGAAAAAGCATGGCACATAAAAGAATAGAAGTACCCTAGTACTGTGCGGTTCAAGACTGAAGTTTAATCAAGAGTAACATCTGCAGCATTAGTCATTTTCAATCAAAAGGTAATCCTTCATAGCCAAAGAATAAATGTTAGAACTTAAAGATTGTAACTGCTACATTGACGAGAAAGCTATAAAAACTTATTCACCCATTTTCATGGGCCAATTCTAAAGGATTATCACGAAATTCAATTATACCAATACAATGAGAAACTTCACTGAACGAAGCGGATAATCAGCGTGTCCCCGCGTTTGACAAAAGTTCGCAAAACATCAAGAACAACCTGAACACCACCGCCATTGATATTTTGTTCGATTTGAAGGCATCTAGTGTGGAAATATATCAAAAGATGTTTTGATAAAAGACTCTTCTCCACTGAAGACAACTAAAACGCCAGGGAAACTAGCCAGTCATGTTGAAGATCATTTAGCTTTCCCTAAGTGCTCTTTTGACAAGGATTCAATTTCTGGATAAGTAATTATCTGGTTTAAAGAGAAGAAAATGAGAAAAATTTTGTTGAAGATTCCAAATAAAAGAATTGTTCTAAAAATCAAATTAGTTGCAGGAAGAATTACATTGTTGTGTGAATGCATGGCGGAACAGGCTGCGGGGAGCTTAATAACGGGAGAAATTACTAAGAGCCACACGAGATAGGATGTTATGAAGAGTCATGATCGCTTATGTGTTGAAGGGACACGACACAGAAAAAGAACGTTTTTCACCTAAAGGAATTGGAGACTGGTTATGATGAGTGCGATAATAAAGATAAACTTGTTTATTTAGATTTGGGGACAAAATGTCAAACACTCTTCGAAAGAACCATGTAACATCAGGTGACATTTCAACAAAAGAATGACAAAGTTAACGAAGAATATACTTCATAAAGTCAATATTTCAGAGTTGTCAAGTCAGTGTCCCGATGCAAATACGAGAGAGAAATCCAGTTTTCAGTAGACTTTGTATAAATGGGTGGAGACGAAATGCTCATTTTAGACATGTTGCAATATGAGAATTGGTTTGTTAGCAATTAAATACTAAGATACCTGTAAGTATAATTTTGAACAGGCGTTGGTAATCATATTGCAAATAACACTTCAATAAATATTTAATCTTTCTCCATATTTCTCCGGTAAGATTTTTTTTTCACTGTATCAGCCACACCTTTATATCCTTATTCGTCTGGAAACACACTCTCAAAGCATACGTTATTTACCTTTAAGCTACGTGAAGTAATTTAGCAAAGCAATATTCAATTACTCTCGCAATTTAAAAAAATTTATACAGGTGCAATTCCTACCAGAAGTCATATTTTCTTTTGTAAGACTTTCAATTTTTAGCCGGTAGACATTAAATGACAAATACACAGAGATATCTACACAATCATGTGTGTCTACTAAATATGAAGTATATAGTATTAAGATAATGTGTGTGTTAGAAAGAAAGAATAAGGGAGAAATATATATATATATATATATATATATATATATATATATATATATATATATGATAATAGGAAAACTGTAGTTATTGTTGACGCGTTTCGTCCAATGTGGACTTTCTCAAAGCAAAAAACGAAATTAATTTAATTAAAGAAAGTATCTAATAATAACAAAATAAACAGAATGTTCTTAGCAACTGGAGGAATGTAGAGAACGCTATTTTCATATTTGTTAACTGAAAATAATTCACATCATCATATATATATATATATATATATATATATATATATATATATATATATATATATTCAATAAACTGTATTGCGAACTGTGTATTCAATAAAGTATTATTCTTTCTTTTTTTTTTCTCCATAGAACCACAAGTGTAGCCGTTATCTTATCACTGTATCTACGGTTTTACCGGATGCCTTTGCCCAGCTGGTCTCGCGCAAAAGGATTTCACATGACATATTCTGCCGCCCACGGCACATTTTCTGTATGTTCAGGAAAGAACATTGTTTTTCTTCTTTAAATACTGGTGATGCTTTTACACTAATTTATTCCTAAATTTAAATATATTCAGATTGTAATGTTAATAACGAAATCGCTGCCAGAATTGGTCACAGTTGGTGAATAACAAAATAAGCGTGTTATGTTTGATGAATCTATAAAAATTGGATTGTTTTGGGTTGGGTTCGGTTGAGATAGTTGATTTAATGATATGTCATCAAGGGTTATTTAATAGTCAAATCAATCTTTATTTTCTGTATATAAGCCTAAAACCATTTATTTTTTGTGGGGGGTGTAGGGAAAAAAACATTCATTTATATCTTAGTCTACGTCTCGGGAAAAAGTAAATATAAGTTTTTAATATTTGAGTTTGCTTGATCCGGGATCAGTTAAATATTCATCGCGTATATTTCATTCAATATTCATTGAAAAGTCATTTATATTTGAGCTTATATTTGAGCGTTTCAGTGTGTTGCAAATACGTAAGCCTGTAAGTTATTACACATTTACAAATTACCATTCGCCCGTGAATCGAATACAGCTGCCATATCTGGTTTGGTCTTGAATTTTTTTCCCGGTTACCCGACTACATGAATTCAAGCGTGTTGTCAGATTGGCCTCTAGTATTACGCTTTACTGTTCAAATATCTCAATGCATCCGCCACTTATACTTCAACAGTTTCTTTCCTAGCGCTTCGCTCTTTTCTGTTGCTTCCCTGATAACTCAATTATGTGCCATGCGTGATACACTCTTAGGCGATCATATATATTTCGATACATGTATCTTTCGGTCATGTATCTTTCGATATAATGACTCACGAGATAGATATTTTCTTTTTTTTTTACGCAGTAGGTTGCCATTTCTTTTTGCGGTAGACCGGCTGCCATCGAAGTCTATAGAACCCAGTCTGTTCTGCTATTTGCCCATAGCTGGTGGGGGGGGGGGAAGAGGATTCATGCCTTTAGCACGTAAGTGAATGTAATGGATTCGACTGGAATCTACGATCCCTCAATCCGAGCCGCTATCCATTACTCCACTACTGATAACTACAATCTTCAAAAATTTAAATGCAATATCAATCGCCATTTTCAGTTTTCTTGAATCCCGTTCATTTTTTGTCCTTTCCTCAATCCTCCCTAGACTCAGTCTTTTCTCTCTTTGTCCCTGTAAACCCCCCTGTGTACTCGTAGTATTCCTCCCTTGCTTGGAGTGGAATGATAAAATAGAAGCTTATACTTGTTTCTGGGAGAGGTAGATATTATTCGTATATACGAAGGAAATTCAAAAATGTTTCATACTTTCACTATAACATATCATTAGACAATGCTTTCAGATAATTTTTGACCTTCACTCATATTTTAGTATGAAATTATTCATTTGTTTGGGAGAGAGAGTAAATATCTGTCTTTTATATTTGTGTCTATTCACACTTGGTTCGGGCGAGGTAAATATGCAGGGTGATTCAAAAGTAATTCCGCATTTTAAATTAATTATAATTTATTTATTAACTATAATTTTACAAGAAATTGATATGAGAGGAAAGCGTTTAGCATGAAGTTTTATTTAAAATTCGATATGGGCATCAGATTTCGCTACGAGATTCTCCAGTCGCCCAGGAATCGCGTCAACTGATTTCACCAGGAAAAGTTGTGGTATCGAAGACATGACTTGTATTCACCCTTCAAGATCTTCTAAAACTTGGTTTGGTACAGACTTGTTACTTTAACCACCCCCCACACACACACAAAAGTCAGAGGGTGTTAAGTCAGGTCTTCTTTTCAGTCACCCTATAGGTCGATATTCGAGTCTGTCATCATTTACTTGTTTTGGGAAGAGTTAAATATTTATCGCATATATTTTACCCTACATGCCTTTACTTGATTCGTGGATATGTGTTATATAGGAATGATGCGTCGTTCCCGACACTGGTGTTTGAATACAGATCACCAGAAAGCAAACACGGGCGATCGTCTTTTGAATTATATATTCATATATTGGTATTAGCGACTGGTCTAATTGATTACTCTTTTTACTCTATTTTCTATTACTATATGAATTGCTATTCCCTATACTTTTTCTCTATACTAATCACTACAGAGATCACTATTCGGTGGTTACTAATCAAGCGAGTATTATCGAGCAAGTACTATTAGTGCGAGTGTTATTCGAAGACGTCTGACACCAGTATTGTTTAACGGGTGTTTATATAGTTGTACCTGCGATTACTACGATGAGCATACGAAAGTGACAACGTGCATTCGTTGACATTACAAAAGTGGCAACGAGTGTTCGTTGACATCACAAAAATATGTAAATATCGGGCGTTTCTACTTGAATTCGTATACATTTACTGGGCAGATGGTCCTTTTGGGAGTTGTTTTTCAACGCTGGTGATGCATTCAGCATTTTCAAGATGCCACACACTGGGCGAGTGTGAATTTGTTAATTATTTTGAAAAAAGAATTTGAGAGATCCATTTTTAATTATTAATGCTTGATAGTATAAATGTAGATATCTCAATGGTTAACTATTTTTTTAAGAAAACAACTCTAGTTCCATAACCTGAAACAGTTACGTAATACTTTTCAGAGCTAGAAGTCATTTTTCGAACCGAAATGAAAAAAAGATTTCAAATGATGTTTTTTTAGGGAGCCACTTAGACGTCAGTTCTAACAATTATCTTTCTTCACCGTTATAGACAATTTCGAGTTCTTTCCTTGAAAATAGTCTGATATTTCAAACTTATTTCTTTTCCTTCAATATATTTTCTCTGGCGCGCAGTTGGAAATACTGAAGATTATACGTGTACATTTGCAGTCTGTCCTGTTCTGCTGCAAACGAAAATAATCAATGACACTTTCGCAAAACCAAATTAGTAATAAGAACTTATTTTCTATTTCTATTTTTTCACAAATTAAATTTCTTCTCGTCAAGGACCACTTTCCCTTTTTGGAACAAATTTGCTGATATTCCTTTTCTCATTTCGTATTTATATTATCGATTAACGCCAACCTGTTTATGAGTTTGTCCAGCAGCCGTGTAGACAAACCAATGTAGCTTAAGGAAACTTCAAGTGGTCTGATCACAATTGCTTCCGCGTGTTTATGAAGATACGAAAAATTAAATAAATCATCAGAATTTTATTCCAGTGTACCAGGCTGACGCTTAGGAAAGGCTCACAAACACTCTACTAATCGAATATACAAGCTTAACAATGATTAAGTATATTTAAGCTATTGATATTTGAGAAGCCTGTCTTGGACATGTTTTGAGTAATAGGTTAAATTATTCCGCTGCAGTAAATGGATTTTGTCGAAAGCTTGAATTTACCTATATGTCATAGACAAAAGAGGAACAACGGGTTGAAATGCTCCGGTAAATCAACAGCAGACAGTTTAGTGCCGTACGAATAGTACGTGAGACAGGCTTGGGTGATCATGTCTCTTTCGATTCATGACTGACTAGGCAGAAGATTTTCCTGCAGTAGCTTCATTCAGTTATGTGCCATGCGTGATACACGCGTAAACGATGATATATCTTTCGATACATAACTGACGAGGCAGATTTGTTCTCGCAGTAGGTTGCCATTTCTTTCTGCAGTAGACCAGTTGCCATCCAAGGCTATAGAACCCGGCCTGTTCTGCTATTTACCCATAGCTGGAGGCAGAAAAAGAGGATTCATAGCTTTCCCAATGGTATTAGCACGTAAGTGAATGTAATGGATTCGACAGGAATTCGAAGTCGGCTCTCCGATTTCTTAATTCCAGTCAAATCCATTTTAGCAATTCTTTTTTTGCGGTAGACGCAAGCGAGGTTATAGAACCCACTGTCATGTTTAAAGTAAGCAACAGTAATTTACCGCTTATTACAAAAGCCTTTTAACTCTAACAGAAAATATTAATCTATATATAAAAAAACAATGTAGCTGAATAGTTAGATACAAGGAAATCGCAATATATATATATATATATATATATATATATATATATATATATATATATATATATATATAGTCGTGAAACATTACCAGAGAAAAGAAAACAACAATAGTAGTGGATGTACGTTGTAGTATAAATTTTTCCGCAATATGTTGTCAATTCCTTTTATGTAGATTGGTTGCTAAAACCAAGGCTATAAAACTTCAGCACATTGTTGACATATGTTGTGGTGTAATGTATAACGTCTTGCAGTGCGAAGTCGGCAGAGCTGAGTTCGAATTCCAGTACAGGATACTACATTCACTTACGTGAAAATGCTCTTTGGGAAAGTTATAAATCCATCTCTTCCTCCCAGATATGGTTAAATTTATAGCCTTGTTTGCGATCCAGTCTACAAACTGCAACCCACTGCGGCAAATTCTTCTATCTAGCCAGTCATTAATCGAAAGAATCATGATCGCTCAAGCGTGCATTACATATCGATCTTAACTGAGTGGTAATATTAGCCGTTTCATATAAGGAAAAATTCCGGCATTCAGCTGATAATAATATTGTCGGTTGAAATATATACATATATATATATATATATATATATATATATATATATATATATATATATATATATATATATATATATATATATATATATATATATATATATATATATATATTAAAAACAAGAGAGTATGTCCAAAGACTTTTCGCCAGCGAACTAACCTGTGCTTCCATGAAACCGACTTGAATCTAAACATGCTTTAAACGCATAACCACCATTGCTACATAGATATATACATATATATATACATAAAGCGCTCCTCACTGTGTATACTTTCGGCCTTGTGCAAGTTATGAGCTACGCTTAGAAAATCAGGCATACACACATACAGTCTTACTATCATACAAATTCTATGTTGTTAAAATGAATACTGTTTGCATTAAAATTAAAAGTGTTTTAAAAATTGCAATTAATCACAATAATTCTAAAATATGGAAAATTAAAATTTATTTTCCACGGTGCAACTGTGAAACTCCGAAGACATTAAAATTATTGTAAATCTGATTAAGCTGTGAGTATGATTTTTTATTTCCAGTATAAAAAAAAGATACATTTACATTATTTACGTTACATGGTAAGCCATGGTAAAATATTCTCGTTGGTTAAAGTGCATTTCGTGGCCTAGTCATTGGGATTTCAAATATTTTGCCGTGTAGTACGAACTTTGACTCAAACAGTAATAGATAAAAAAAAAACAAGACAATAGATGCCTAGACATGGTCATCGCAAAAACAACTTACCCCTAGATTAAATAAAAGGTTTAATTAAAACTTCCGTGTAGCTTTACCGGGCTGACAAGCAACAAAAGAAAACGGACCAAACATTGAGATAGTACAAACAAAACATTAATACAATAATCCGAGGGTAAGTAATACTATGGACACTACCCAGAAATTCAGACAACTACAGTGTAACCCGGATATAAGAGAAACCCGGATATAAGAGAGATTTTCTCTGGTCCCAAATTAGAGCCTGTGTTAATGTATATATAATAGACCAAACCCGGATATAAATGAAATCCGGATATAAGAGACTTCTTCTCCGGTTCCGCCAACTCTATTATATCCGGGTTACACTGTATATTATTTTCTGATGACAAAATAATTCATTTTCTTATTCTCTTATAACAGATATTAATAGCAACCATATTTGGTTGGATCATATGTGCTATTCTGACGGCATCCTCCTTACTGTCAGATGATCCAAAGAACAAAGAATTTCTGGCACGGACAGATTCAAAAACATACGTCATTTCTTCGGCCCCTTGGATTTTCTTCCCATACCCAGGTACCATGTGTATATAATACTTAATTTTTAAAACTAATATTAACAGATATCTATTATTTGGTCGAGTTCTATAGTTATCAGCATCTGAGTATGGTTTCCATTAAGCTTGAGATTCTGGAGTTTTAGTCAATGTCCAAGAAGTGGCAAAATACATCAATACCGCCTCTAATTTCGCTCGAAAGAATCTGTTTGAATTTTTCTGATAGATCAGATTTCCAGATTACATCAATTATAAGGCGGCCCAGTTTTGAGCTATGCGAAATGCCAGACCCTTTTCAGTACACCAAGATTTTCAAGTCGATATCCTGCAAAATCGTTGACAAATAATGGCTACGGATATTACCTAGCTATCCCTGAACTACCAATGCCACAGTGCCGCTACATCATCTAGAATATACCGCCAAAAATATTGGATTCTTTGCCAATGACTTTGAAACTGAATTAATAGGCTTCAACCAGCAAAGTGCTACAGGTGAATCAATAAAATATGCTGAATCTTTTTATTTTATTTCATTTCACCCCAAGAAAGGCGGAAATACCACTAGTACGCAGGGAGTGAAAAAGTGAATATAGGGAAGATTGAAGAAAGGTCAAAATATGAACGGTATTCACGAAGATATAAAATGGCGATTGAGGTTGCATTTAAATGATTGAAGATTGTAGTTACCAGGGAAGCAAATACACGGAAGGGAACTGTGAGAAAAAAAATGTTGGAGTAGAAGTGGCAGATGCATTTAGCTATTTTAACAGTTAACGAGTGGGACCTATCTATATGTCATTTAATAGCCCGTTTAAATCCATGTAATCGAGACGCCAGGGAACAAAACGAGATAAATTCTACTGAAAAGACATATTTACAAATTGATATAAACATTACGTTGGGTTGTAAGTAATTATTCTTCTGTTCGCTCTATTCTTTCGAACCTTAAATGATTAAAGCTCTCGACAACTTCCTCTCTATTGTAGAAATTATTTTTTTTGCTTGCTATTGCTTCTAATACCTGTTTTGCCAGGCATTTGCACAAATGTTTCATAGGTTTTTAACAGATTTCTTCTGTCCCTCGTGTCTTCAATGTGCTTTTACAAGCGCACACGGACAATTGCATACTGGACATTTGCGTCTCGGGCAATTGCATACAAGACAATAGTGTCTTTGAAGATTTGCACCCCTGGATAATTGCGTACCCCTGATAAATTTTGAAGTTACAATTTTTTTTTTTAATGCGTTGTTTAATATAGAATTTTGCAAACCAATACCTTTAATTATTCTAAACAAGCAGAAAGGTAGTTACCATGAATAAAAAAAGAGAGAAAAATTATTTTCAAAGCAAGAGAAAATTAATCTAGCAGTTCCGAAAAGCAAAAGCTATATGAAAAAATATTTGTGGACGAGGAAATTTACAGCTACCACTATCATAAGAAAAACGCCGATAAAACAGAAACATACTGTTGATGTCTAGAGCGATCTTGCACCACTGTTAATCTGTCATTGCATTTTTTTTAAAATAAACATTTAAATTTTATTTTTTCTATTCCTTTTTAAAAAACGATGCCTATTCTTTCTTTTTTTTTCAAAATGTAAGGTAACTGCCTTAAAAAATTATCAAAGATGCGCAATTATTCAGGGACACATTTGTCTAGGGACGCAGATGTCCAGAGACGCCATTGTCTGGTAAAAAAATTTACTGGGATGGAAATGTCCATTACGCAACTGTCCTCAAACCCTTTGTAAGTACTAGCGAAAGTTATTTACCTCAAGACACAAACATACAATACAAAACTAACTAATACTCTCCTGATGGAATAAACAAAATGTAAATTACGTTAGAATCACAACAGAATTAGGATTTATCATCCGTTCTGTATGGCAGTAAACTATAGATAATTTCCTCAGAAAAGAAAACGAGATTAGAAGGAATAGAAACGCGATTGATGCAGCAGAGATTTCTTTCCACATGTTTCCGGCGATGAGAAAAATAAATAAATACTATCCTGAAATCTTCATTGAGGGTCTATTTTTGTCCTCCAGAAGTGTGGCTGATGCTAATCCCCAGGACGGCAACTCAGTGCACCTTGTTTGTTTCACTTTTTTACTGACATGAATTCGAGCAATTAAATTGAATCAGTCTCTAGAGTTGTTTCACTGTGGCAGACAATTTTTCGCGCCAGAATCCATCTTGCACATTTATAAAACTACCATTCGCCTGTGCATGGAATATTACTGCCATATCTGGATAAGTGGTTCGACCATATATCTTGAGATTCTCGAAAACCTACAATGAAAGTTCGGTAATGCTATTGAGGTCGGGTGTCGCACTTCTCACCTGTGGAACTCTCATCTAATTGTCTCGCATATTTCTTGCACGGTCAATCGTTTCCGTCCTTCTGAAGACATGCATCAATGGCCGGAACCTAAAGCTTGCTTCACATCGTCTCCAGACCAAATCTCAACAGGCGTCGTGTTGGATCTGGTCAAAATCCTAGATAAATAAACCTAAATAAAACCATGCTCGCAACGCAATGCTACTTCCGTCTTGAAACACATCTGTTTACTTTCCATTCTACGTCATTAATAATGATCGGTACGAGTGCATTGTGTATTTTAACATTACTCTGAAAATTTCAGTCCCAGTTGTAAAAAGAAATCGCAAGAGACTGACACGTATACAAATTCAATACCCTGACCGGTGACAAAAGCTGCTGGTGACGCCGTGGGTGGCAGTACAGCCTTAGACACGTAAGCTGTCTTGGTTGGCAGCTGATGAAGGCGGAATATCGCACGTGCTTTCACACGTTGTATGTAGAGAAGTATCTGGTATCTTGATTTCAGTTATTTTTCAAACATCGTTACGTGGCTTCCCGCTCTCTTTTTTATATAAATATTTTCTTTTATATTATTTTCCAATTAGCTCTCCTCTCTGGCACCTCGTCTGCAAAAATTTAAGCGACATACTAGACTGACTACTAGGTTCCATCTTTTTAATGTTGAAATAGATAAATGTAACGGTAAGCTGTTCTATTAGTTTCTATTCTCGCATTTCTCACCTGTGTAACTCATCTAATTTCTTACTTCCCAGTTAACGACAATATTTAAAAGTTCCAATGTAACGCCAGTCGCCATCTTCTATCAACCTTTGTGTATTTCTTTTATTGTTCTTTCTCCTGACTAAAGTCTTCCCATTTTTCCCTCCCAGTAAGCCTCTTGCGTATTTGTGACGTTATCGCCTTGCTTAGGGTGAAATGACTAAATAAAACATTATAAGCTTAGTACAATATCCTTGTGGTTTGGTTGATTCAGGTCACTCGATATTTATTCCAGATTTCCATGTTGAAGCTTAGGAATTGTTCATAAAATATGAACGAAACAAATAATGCTTAAGCATTCAACAGCGTCTAGTACTTGAGAAGATTGTCTCGCATATTTTTTGAGTAATACTTAAAGTGATTCATTGACTAGTTTGCAACAGTAAATGGACTTTGTCGAAAGCTAGAATTTACGTTTATGCGATAAGCAAAATAGGAAAACCAGGTTGAATCGTGCTGTTAGCATGCCAGAACAAATAAAAGAAACATTTCCTTAGATACGGAGAAGATAATAGCGAACACTTATGCAACATCATCTTTTATATATGGCGGTGGATGCTGGACAATATCTCCACAGATTAGGAGAAAATTTTAGACAATTTTCTTGCTAGAATCTTGCAGATTTTTATGATTACAATTCGTCTCTTCATTGAACATTGCAACCTCATCGTATATAGAGAGTCTTGATAAAATCGAAAGAAAAATCTGCAACTTAATCTGTCCTGGCATCTCGGCTTCATCCATTCTCAGAACAGAATGCCTAAACCTTGCACTGTATGAAGTGCAACGGACAGTCTAAACGCAAATACCAAAATCAAACTAGTAGAAATATCTTCGAGATTTTTTTAACCCCCGATGAAGGGTGCAATACTGAAATCCGAAAGGTGCCTTCCAAAAATCTAAGCAAAATATTAAGAAACAGAAATACTTCGTTAGAAAAAAAAAGAGTGCTGGACTGTTACGTAACGTCAGTTTTCTTATAGGGCAGTGAATGCTGTAAAATCTTCTCGCAGATGAAAAAGAGACTTGATGTTATTGGATTGTGATCCCACAGAAGTAGGCTGGGAATAACATGGCCGAACATGTTACCAACGGCGAGGTTTTAGAGAAAAGAGCAAACAAAAAAAGGACACTTGTACTTAACATCAGGAAATGACAGTTGAAATTTCTAGAGCGCACGATGAGGAAAGAGGGCTTGGTAAATGTGATACACACAGGAAATATTGAAGTCAAGAGGGACAGAAAACAACGCATAAAATAATAGCGAGCTTAAATAAATGTATGGCGGAACAAAGTTTAGGATAGATAAGAAAAATTAAAATTTTATCAAGAGGTACAAGAGACAAGAAATTTTGGAATGCTATGATCATCCACGTCCTGAACGGATGCAGCACATAGAATAATAATAAGATTAACCACGATAGCAATTATGGTTAAAATTAAAGAATTAATAAAAACCATTAATCTATAAGCAATTTATCTCTAATTATTCGGTTACCCACGTAGATACACGAAGCGTAAACAGTTGTGTTCAACTGAAAAAAAATCATGATTGAAAATCCATTCAATCATTTTGCATTTACTTCGTTAATATTCTTTCTTAATATATTGCATGTACAAAGTTTAATTTTACTAATTTTTACAATTATTTGTTTTCTTTCCGCTACAGGCTGTTTTGGATTCTCGCTGTCTTTATCAGCCAGCACCATCATCTCGTTCTTCGTCGCTATGATTACTGCCATCATAGATTCCATTGCTGACTATGACGCATGCGCGAAGATATGTTACGTAAGTTCCCCGCCAAAACACGCCATGAATCGTGGTGTTCTTGTTGAAGGCATTGCAACCTTCATCGCTGGAATGATTGGAATCGGGCATGGAACTAACTCGTACGGAGGAAATATTGGCGCCATTGGTATTACACGGGTAAGACGATCATTTACTAAACGTTAATAACGATAACAATAAACCCAGATGATATTAAATTTGTTAATAATTGACTAGGGTAATAGTAATGTTAACACGGCACCATTAGGCGAAGGACCTCATCGACGCAAGTCACTGATTAGGACGGAAGGATTCCGAAGGTGAAATACAAAGGCCGCGTGTTCGCGTTCAAGGGGAACTAACTAGTTGGAAGGAATTGGCTTTTGAAGAAGAAGAAGAAGAAGAAGAAGAAGAAGAAGAAGAAAAAGAAGAAGAAGAAGAAATGGTAATGGTAATATTAGCCGCTTCCTCAGAAATTATTGACCAAAGAGCCAGTGCTAATTTTGGTTGAACTTTATAAAATCTTTCTCTTAAAACAATTCTTCGGGTAACTCGGTTTCTTAAATCCCGTAACTGTTATCGCTCTTTCCATTATTGATGGGGGTCTTCCTAAACTTTTATTTGAAGTAAGTTGGAAGGTCAAATTAGACTGTGCCATGTGGACACATGGCAGAGTGGATAAAGGCGTTGGTTAAATCAAGTGAAAAATCCCAAAGAGTGTGAGTTCAATACCCGGTTAAGGCAGTGGAGAACTTGGAGAAGGAAATTAACAGGAGATAAATGATAACTGACATCCATTAAACATGACGCGTGGAACTAGAACAGTCTACTCCAGTGAACGAAATAAAGGGTTCAGTTCGATATTCCAACCACCTGAAGAAGACCGGAACGTACAGACGTTGTGATAAATATGGCGACAAAGATGAGGACAATAGTCCGAATAATGTTAATAGTGTACATAATACCTCAACTCAGAAATATAGACAGATACTGAAAGGCCGAAACGTTGTAATAAATATGGCGACAAAGATGAAGACAATAGTCCGAATAATGTAACTAGTGTACATACTACCTCATCTCAGAAATATACAGAGATACTGAAGGTCAAATTAAATAATCATTTTTTTTTCAATTTATATATCTATTAGAGCTGTCGTTTTTATTCAAAGTCTTCAAAGGTCGTGTTTTCTGTGATTTAGTACAATTCTTAATGATTCGCTACAACCAGTTCCCGTTGTTTGAAAACATCTGATACAGGTTAAGTCTCACAGGCTTCCTTCGCCCATTGTTAATCTTTCATCTGAGAAAGTGATTGTATAATTCAGAGAGTTTACACATTTCTGGGCCGGTTTGGCGCCATTCATGTCATCCATTTGAAAGTCGCGATCTGACGAGGTTATTTAAGTACAGGGCTTTAAGACTGTTTCTGTGTTTATGTTTTGTAGCATCTTGCGGTGTTGTAGAAAACTATCTATGTTACAACTAATTCTATGATCTATTTTCTTATCTGTTATACAAAGATTATTGTAACTTATCCATACAGAGAGGTGTTTGATGTATTTAGTATTTATTTATTCTACATCATGAATTCTTATGATGTATTTAGTGTATGTGCTATCACTGCTATCAATTCCAATTCCTGGTCGTTTTTTGTTTTTCTGTTTTGAACAGATTTATCTGGAATTCTGCATACATATCACCAAACTGATTTTAAATCGTAGGCAGTCGAAAATAAACGAGTAAACGAATTATATGATATATTCATGTACATATTCAATATCTGATTTTTACTATATCAATAATTATTCAAATGAAATGTTGATAGCTTTATTTTTATCCTATATAAATTATGCATTCGTTATGATGCATACTGAAATAAGGAGAACTCTAAAAACGATAAATATTGAGAAAGTGAGAAAGCGATCGATAAGAATTAATATATTTCCATTGCTAAAGTAAGTAAACATAAATAGATTTTATCAGTCTGAGATAGATAGATATGAACAGATTAAAAATATGAATATACGAAAATAATATAAACATACAGCTAAAGATTATATAGATATTATATATATATATATATATATATATATATATATATATATATATATATATATAAAGTATCGCACATTGAGTGCTAATGTTAATAAAAAAAGGTGCTCTATGGATACGAAATGTGCTAAATGGTCATAATAAATGTACATTTTCGTCTTCAACTGTAGCAAAAGAATTAACATATTTCCATAGCTAACACTAAATAAGTATAAAAAGATTTTATCAATCTGCGATAGATAGATAGATAGATAGATAGATAGATAGATAGATAGATAGATAGATATGAACAGATTAAAATATGAACATATGGAAATATATGAGAAACCTACAGCTAGAGATTATACAGAGATTACTATGGTTTATATATATATATATATATATATATATATATATAAATTGTTGGAGGTACAAAACCGTAATATTGCAAGGAATAGATACAAATTATTTCCTAAAGGCATTATGAAAAATGAAAAAAATAATAAAAAATAAAAGATGATAACACTTACAGAACAGACCAACCGGTTTCGTTCCCAAGCTCATCAGGGTCGACTGGGAACAATTTAACAATTATTGCAATATATATTGACTCACACAAACACCCTACATACAATTACAATATTGTCGTTAACCTGTCTACTTACGAGCTTCCTGAGCTAGAGTCTAGTATACTCTCGCATGGCCTTGACCACTGCGTTCTATTTAGGATTCCTGATAAGGAAAAAAAAATTTCCGAATTTGAAGTGCTATCTTCGCAGTTGTACAGACTTGTGCCTCGCTCTTCTGAC